>JARHVA010000373.1:892500-1092500 GCA_037957365.1 Torreya grandis | reverse complement strand
CTCTTATAATTAAGGGGGAAATGTTTGATATATATTATTGGCTTATATGGGCAAGCCTTCCATAAATTCTTGGAACATTAAGACCCAATGAAGATCAAAGGTTCAAACTCAACTTGAAAGGCTTAATAGGGTATGAAAGGGATGGTTTACTTAAGTTATCAAAGTGTTAGTTGTCTACTCATAAGGGGATTACCCTTAGCCATGGAAATCTATGAAACTTGAGTGGATGTGATACAAAATTTAAGTTATTTGGATAAAGAATACTAAAAATTCTTTCTTAGAGAGTTGAATATCCTATTATTATTCAATTAAAGGAGCTAAAATATTGAATTTTTTAGATCTAGTATGAAATTTCAAGGTGGATGGTTTTAATAGAGTAAAACCATCTTCAAAGGATAAGTTGTTTGAAGTCAGTAAGGCTGACCCTTATCTCTTTCTCTAAATATAACAATTTTTTTATGGTTTAGTAGAATTATCATACAGTTACATTATTGGTCATCTATGTAAGTAGATAAAAATTATGGCTTGGCCCAGGTGTCACTATACATGATTGGTGGCAACATTGTAACAATTTTAATACTATGAAAAATTCTTGGGAAGAATTATCTCATCCAAGGTAATGGACATATAAGTAAAAAAAAAGAAGGTCTTGATATCTAAGATGTTGTTATGGTTGGTTGATTATAACCATTATGCAGATAAGCATGATGAGGTATTAGAAACATATACCTTTTAGATGAATTAGGCTTGATTTAATTTATACATTTAGCCTCTTCTTAGTTAAATTGGAGAAGCATGTGGTTTCATAACTCTAAAAGGCTAAAGTTAATAAGTGTGTGGAGTGTTTATTTCAATCATAGATACATTTTGTATCTATGATGTTTATTTTAATCATGGGTATGTTTGATTACATGAGGATGTTATGATAACCATGGATATGTTTCACATCCATGAGGATGTTTAATTTGATCTTGGTTGTGTTATTCATCCATGAGTATGTTCTTATGAAATATGAACTTATTGATTTTGGGAAATTATAATTCCCATGGTAGTGATATAGAATCCACCTTATGCCTTGGATAAGTTCACCCTTTCCTAAAAGTGATGTTGCATCAAATTAAGCATCACCATTTAACATATGACTTTTTGTATTAATTCAATTAGTAAAATAGTGTTATAATATTATTGTTGGAATCATGAGACAATGCCTTGGTGGCCATTGATAGATTGCATAAGCAAGCCATTCGATGATGTTAAGGTATGGTATCTTTGGAGGTCCAGGGGTGGGGATCAAGACTAGAGGTCCTACTGGGGTGAGTGTGACTGAATTTCTTGGGAAAGCTAGGAATTTTTGGATATTTCTTATTTTTATTGGGTATCACGATCCATTTATCCATGATGCATGAATATTGTGGGTAAAATTCCAAAAATTCAAGGAGATGGATCTTATAGTCCATTTTGGAACACAACCTTCTATGAGATAAGGTGATCATAATAAAATATACCTAGGATTAACCATGTTGTACTATATGATGGGTATATGTTAACTGTTATATGGCATCTAGACATTAGGTGGATCGATGGGAATCATGGGCCCTAGTTCTTCACTAACATGTATGTTTAACTATTGTGATGTGGAAAACAATACCTTGGCATAAATACCTATATTTTAATGTGTGCCTATATTATGTAGTTCCTTCACACATGTACACTATTCTATATTGTATAAACCCTTATGATGTGTGAAGTGATTAACCATGTGAAACATGTGATCACCTTATGTTATCAATCTAGCTACCTGGGTGTTCAAGTATATATATGTCATGCTATGTATATATTTTTTTGTATTTAAGCCATAGAATTGTAATAAAATTTTGAACACTAATCATTTATGTAATATAACTCCTATTCTAAAATAGAAACTTCTAATTAAACTATGAAGCTCTAGTGTCGTGATGGGTCTTGTAATCTTGCATCATTGTTATGGTTATGAGAATCAATACAAGTATGAGGTTGAGGGTAGAGAAACATTATTTCCATAATTATTTAGACCAATTATAGGCTAGGGAGTGGAGTCTCACATATACTAAAAACCCACTTCTCCCTTTTACATGATGTATCCACCTGACTTGTTCATAGTAAGCATCATGAGCACCACATATTATCCATGACATCTTCATGTACAATGGTCACATTATGGTTAATATTTCCTGTATCCACCTCTCAAATGATTTTAAACAACCCTATTGATTCTTATAAGTGAACCATAGGTGCTCTTAGTGTTTAAAGAACACTTCTCATTTTAGAATTTAGAAAATTTAGATCATGAGTTGCAGGTTTTGGCAATCTAGTTGCTTGTGATGAAAAAATAGTAGAGAAAGATAAGTTGTTCCATAATATCTATATAACCTTGTGGTTGGGAGCCTCCTTGGTCTATTCTTCATCAATTACAAGAACTCCATGTTAATACTTAGTGAATTATGCTCCAAGTTTAAGCAACAGATGAATATAAGTGGATATTTATAATGAAGCTAAAACTAAAGTGATCTTGGTGTAAAAAAAGAAATAAAGAGAAGGGTAGAGTATAAAATAAATGAGTGATTGCCAATTTTAGTCTCAAACATTATGACAAAGCATCAATTGCAACTAAATATGCATTTAACCTATATATAATGCAACATAGACTAAGCTCAAATCCCACTATATATCAGGCAAAATTCAAAGGAAAATGTAAAGAGTCACAAGTATGAGCCAAGTCTACTTTAAAGATTTAACACTATAATCAAATGGCAATTGCACATCTAAATATAAAGAAAAATGAAATGAAAAAAAACCTAAGATCTTCCAACTAATCTAGCATAAGCACAAATTAAAAACCTTGTGATTAGAAAATGCTACTAAAAATCCAAAGACACCATTCAAATTCAAAACATCTACTATCAATTGAGAGAAAAGCCATATTAGTAATTAACACATCAAATATGGACAATCCTTGCATAATTACTTGATTTAATTAATTTATTCAAGTGTAAAAAGTTGCTCCAAAATATCTCCTTTTTATAAATGGTAACAAATGCCTTTAAAGAAAGATCAAGCATTTTACTAGTTAACTAAAAAATATAGGTGTATAAAGATAAGGACAACTATCCTTAAAAGCTCTAAAATATGCTAACCTAGAGACAAATATGCTAAAAAACTAGCATATTCATTTACAATGGAATATTTTATTTCAACAATGTTACCAAATACTATAAAATAGAATATTTATTAATTTGTTGGTGGGTCCTCTAATTGTCATGGTTAGAGGATGTTCATGGCTTTAGCATGTTTCTCATCAACTAGTTCTAGATCCACAATAGGCTTCATAATACATTCATCTTCTTTATCTACCAAGTCATCAAGTTCCATGTCATTCCTATCTATGCCTATTTAACACTCCTGGATTCATTTATCCTTTCCCCCAAATTGAATATCATGTCTAATATTTTACTATTATTATCCCTAGATTACCCTTGGATTTTTCCTTTGATTTCTTGGGTTACCAAAGTAGCCTTATGCTTAAACTCTTCATCACTTATAATTCCAAGGGTAGTGGGTTGTGCAGGATCTATAAGCATAGTTCCAAGAAGCTTCTCAATCCTTTAAATGAGATACTTATCATCATCCTGAAGTCTTTCCACATTATTATGCCAATCACTCAAAATTTGAACTTTTTCGATCAAAATTCCTATAATTGTGCTCAAGTGTCCCAAACTAATGGTCTTGAAGCTTAGGATCTATCTCTTTGCTTGAATATTGATAAGTTTGGCAATTATGTCTTCTAAGACTTTTCATTGGGTGACCAGGATCCTAGCCAATACACACTACCCCTCTAATGCACTTTTCCTCAATTTCATTAACTTAAGTGCTTCAAACATGTCATAAAGTTACTCATCAAAAAATTTAATCATGACATCTAACACTGATAGAATTACCTACATATGTAAGTTCTCTTTATCCCTTTCCAAATTTATGATCCTTTATTTCATATGCCATACTCCAGCCTTGGCTTGTATTGAATGGGCTTCAATCAATATTTCCATATCCTCCTCATGAATGGTAGCCTCACCAAGCTACTGGCCACCCATTGGGGTTAATTGTATAAAGGGTTCCATAATTTTAAAGGTGAGTTCCTCTATTCTAATTATTGTTGTCTTGGTTGATATTATCTCTAACCTAAATTTTTTAAGGTTAAAATGGATGGTAGTAATGGGTTCTTTGAACTAGGGAGGTTATAGGATCTCCACACCTAAGATACTAGATGCTCCTAAAGCATTCATATTCTTTCCTTTTGGTCCCTGAAAGGCTACAATTCTCCTCTCTTCCTACTCTTTCATCATAGCCATTATCCATGGCTTCATGTCATCTTAAATCTCAATGTCAACAAATCTTGCCATAGCCCATGAATGGGAAAGAGAGGGAATATTTTATAGTTTCTCATAAATGAACTAGTCAGGAATGATTGATCCATTAATAGGGAAGTCATCACTAAACAAATTTACCTCATTTGTGGGGTGAGGGATGATCAACCTTGGTATTTTCTTTGGTCCCATAGGAATCAATTCTAAGTCTACTTTTCTCTTCTATGTGGATGCAACAAGGACAAGCTCTTTTCCTTTATCTTCTTTGGGCTCCACCTCTTTATCTGAGTCATAAGGATCTGTAATATCCTTCAGGTCACCCTCAAGTTTTTTTCTAGTTCTAAGGAAATCATGTCTAAATATTGTACTAGAGAAGGTGCTCTTTGTGGGAGTGTTGAAGATGGAGGTCCCTCCCCAGGCCTCTTTTCTAATTTCACCTCTCCCACTTTATCCTTACCATTACCTTGTTCATCTTGGCCTCACACACCTTGGCCTTACTCAGGTTGCTCTTGTGGCTATTCCCATTTTATTTTGGGTTTCTCTTGAGCTATCCCATATGGAACAGGAAACAATTGATATTACAAAGGGTGTATTTTCCTTCTTTCTCAAAATGGCTTATCATATCTAATTAACTTGTGTTTTGGCTTGATATTGTGACCTTGAATCATGGCTAAAACCTCTTCATAATTCATAGCCTTAATGTACATGGTGTCATGAACACCAAGGTTGATGTAAATATTTGGGCTTTGAGAGTTTCTTATCTTTTAAGTGGTTAGCCACTATGCCTTTAGGATCCCACATCTTAAGCTCATCAAGTTGAAAATAGAATGAATCCTTATAACTATCCATAGTATATGTTTGTTTCTATTCCTATAGTATGGTCTTCCTAATGATCAGGGGGAAGGGGTAGAGAATACCTTTCTTCTTTTCTTTACAAGTGTTATCAATGTCAGTTAGGAACTAGTAAGTAATTTCTTGCTCAAATAATTTTTTAGGAACATATACTAACAACCTGTAAGGCTGGGACATGATACCCTCAATCATAATGACTATGAAGTCAGGGTAGAACCATATATCTCATATCAATTCAACATAATTTTTGGTTAGGGGTTGGAATATATTAATAGAAACACCTATGATGGACTAAAGTATGGCTAGATAAATGTAGTCATAAATGAACTACATGTGGTTCCTATATTTTAAAATGTGTAATTTGGAGTAATGATCTGAAATATTAGTTTTGTTATTAGGGGACCAATTCTTGATTCTTGGGAAAGTAATAGAGACTAGAAGGGCATCCATTAGGTATGAAATCATGCAAAAGTACTTAGAGTTATTCATTTTAATGGTAGTGAACTACTTAGAGAGGAAGACACTAATTAAATATCCAATTGGAGGGGTAAACTTTTTCTCCACCATGAAATGATGAAGGAGACCCATATTTTATTTATATAGGTGATTGAGGGGGATCCAAAGGCTCATTTTATTAGGGTCATTATAACCCTAATGCCTTCCTTTAATTATATTATAGGTATCTTACCTTTGAGGTCTCTAAAGACATGGGGTCCTCTCTATAACAAAGGTCTTAAGATCGAGTCTAAGTCGTGCTTGGAGGTCCACTGTTTGATTTTGGATAATCTACATGGGGAGAAAGAAGCTTATAATACCTTTTAAATGTTATAATATATAGATATTCTACCCTTTTTTATTATCATTCCCTAATGATCCACTCATTATCACTTTTATAATAAAAAAATAGGGGTAAGGATATCAATGTAATTCAGTACCTTAGGTTATTCCATGGCATGGTGGAGGCTTGCCATCTGAACAATGACTAAGTCATAATACCTTTAGCTTACTACAACAGACCTTTATTATTATTTTTTGATTGGATTAAATTATTTGATCATGAAAAATATCTTAGACCAGTTCCTCATGTTTGGAGAATTTAATGCTACAGTATCTAACTCTATATCTTTGAAAACCTGGCCTTCATAATCCATTGATAAGTATAGCTCAGTCTCCTCTTTTAGTATCTACCTGTGAGTTACTATTGTCTCTATTCTTGTGAATTAATTATACTAGTATCAAATGGTCTCTATGAAATCTTTCTTTCACTTAGAAACACAATCAACTCTCTTTTGATCAAATGGTGACCAAATGAATACAATTGAGTCATTTTTATATAGGGTTCTAGGGTTTGAAGATTTAATGGTAGAATATATCCAAGATTTGGCTTATACATGCCTTGGATTTTATTTAGATCTTTGCCTTTATACTTTTATGTTTTTGAGCCCATAAGATCTTGCATTTTATCCTTTTCTACTTGTAGACACCTATGTGGTATCAATCTAGGTCTTTCATGGAATTTTTCATAAATACCTTTTGAGAACTAGCCATTGGAATTTAAAAATGCCTCTTTTATTTTTCTTCATTATATCAAAATATAAGACTAGTATGAGCCATTCATTGTAATCTAAGACCTTTCATGTGATTTTCTCCTTTTGTTTTGAGGATTGTGGTTGTGACACTTGGCACTTTCAAATGCCTCTTCATGCTCTAAATCCTATATCATTCCTTTTCCAAATGAGTATTGGCCACATGGTGGATCATCAAGATTTTAAAAAGTTGTGAGTTCCTTTGTGCCATTAGATTGAGATATACCAACAAATCATGGAGCATCACATCATCCTACCATCTTTGCCTCAAATGCACTTTCACCATGCATCAGGTTCATGGGCTCTCAGGGCCTTGTTAAAAAGTCTTTCAGAGCCTTCAAGTCATTGTATTAAAATCTAGTGACAAAACACATGTCATTGATCTAGAGATATACCTAAACATTATGTTTGTATATTATTAATACTGTGACTTAGGATTAAGTCCCTTAGGATAATATTTGTTTCACTCATTAAGTACAAATAAAACCTTAGGCTAAGGGATTTATACCTAAGTTTTTAGATTTATATGCAAGGGGGCCATGGCCTAAATATTATAGGCTAATGTTTATACCATGTTTAATAAACACCATGTATGCATTAGTCTAAAATATTTATTCCAAGGCTTTAAAATATGCTCAAAGGGTCAACATGATATAATGGTCTAATAACACAATATTTTATTGTATTTGATAAGACACATTAAAAAATTTAGCTATATGCACTTGGTCTAAGTTTTACATTACAAGGATTCTCTTTTCAAAATAGGATTTAGTATAAGCTAATAATTTAAGGTTGATGATGTTTTGAATAAAATGTCATGGGGACCTTAAATTATTTACTTAGACTAGGTTTATTTTGCACACTTATATTATAAGACCATTTTTATATTTTGCAATTTGAATACTTCTAGTGCTTGAGCATTTTTTGAGTACTTCCCTTAGTATATAAAGTCATTTCTGAACCTTCCAACAAGATTTGGGAGTGTATTTTGACCCTGAGCATAATAATTCATCATCTTAAATTTTATGGTCTCATGGATGTCAAATACATCCTCATAAATGACAAATGATGGTTGTATGAACACCAATTTTAAGCTAATGAATTTTTTCAATTTGAGGGGATTAAATTTTATGGTCACATAGATGTAAAATACATCCTTATAGATGTCAAATGATGGTCAAATGAACATAAATTTTAGGTTTGTCAAATTATTAAGACCCAGTGTGAGGATAACAATAGAGAAAGATAAGTTGTTCCATAATATTTATATAACTTGGTGGTTGGGATAAATGTTGGTCCATTCTTCATGAATTATAGGGAGTCTATGTTAATATTTAGTGAATTAGTCTCCACATTTAAGCTACAAACTAATATAAGTGGATATTTATAATGAATTTAAAACTAAAGTTATCTTGGTGTAAAAAAGGAATAAAGAGAAGGGTAGAGTAGAAAAGAAATGAGTGATTACCAGTTTTAGTCTCAAACATTATGACAAAGCATAAATTGAAATTGATTATGCATTTAACAAATATATAATGCAACATAGCCTAAGATCAAATCCCACTATATATCACACAAACTTCAAAGGAAAATGCAATGAGTCACAAGTATGAACCAGGTCTACTTTAAGGATTTACCACTATAATCAAATAGTAATTGCGCATCTAAATACAAAGCAAAATGAAATGAAGCAAAAACTAATATATTCCAGCTAATCAAGCATAAGCACAAATTAGAAAACCTATGATTATAAAATGCTATTCATAAATTAAAGACACCATTCAAATTCAAAACAACTACTAGTAATTGAGAGAAAATCTATATTAGTAATTAACACATCAAATATGGACAATCCTTTCAAAATTACTTGTTTCTATTAATTATTTCAAGTATAAAACATTTATACAAAATCTCTCCTCTTTACAAATGGTAACACATGCCTTTATAGAAAGATCAAGCAATTTACTAGTCAACTACAAAATATAGGTGTACAAAGATAAGGATAGTTGTCCTTACAAGATCTAAAATACACATGACTTTCACAATCATACTGACCTAAAGGAAAATATTCTAAAAACTAGCATATGCCTTTACAATAGAATATTTGATTTCAAAAATGTTACCAAATTCTACAAAATAGAATATTGCTTAATTTGCTATTGGGGCCTTTAATTATCATGGATGGAGGATGTTCATGGCTTTAACATACTACTCATCAACTAGTTGTAGATCCACAATAGGCTTCATAATGCATTCCTCTTCTTTATCTACCATGTCATCAAGTTCCCTATCATTCTTATCCATGGCCTCTTTAATGCCCCTGGCTTCATTTATCCTTTCCCTTGTATTGAATACAATGTCTAAGATTTTGTTGTTATCAGCCCTAGATTGCCCTTGGATTTTTCCTTTGATTTATTGGGTTACCAAAGTATCCCTATGCTTAAATTTTTCATCACTTATAATTCAAATGGTAGTGGGCTATGCACAATATATAATAATAACTCTAAGAAGCTACTCAATCCTTGAAATTAGATCTTTATCATCATCTAGGAGTCTTTCCACATTATTATGCCAAGCACTCAAACTTTGAATTTTTTCAATTACAATTCCTATAATTGTGCTTAAGTGTCCCAAATTGATGGTCTTGAAGATTTGGATTTGTCTCTTTGCTTGAATGTTGATAAGTTGGGAAATTTTATGTTCTAAGGCTTGCCATTAGGTGACCATGCTCCTATTTAATGCACACTACCCCTATAATGTACTTTACCTTAGTTTCGTTGACTTAAGTGATACAAAAATGTCATATAATGACTCATCAAACATTTTGATTATGGCATCTAACACTGATAGAATTTCTTATGTCTATAAGTTCTCTTTCTCCCTTTCCAAATTTAGGATCCTTTGTTTCATACATTAGACTCCAACCTTGGCTTGTGCTGAATGGGCTTCAATCAAGATTTCCATGTCCTATTCATAAATGGTAGTCTCAAAAAAATGCTAGCCACCCATTAGGGTTAATAATACAAAGGGTTACACCTTTTTTAAGGTGAATTCATCTATTCTAATCATTATTTTCCTAGTTTTTATTCTCTCCAACCTAACTATTTTAGGGTTGAAATGGATGGTAGTAATTAGTTCTTTAAACTTGGGAGGTTTTGGGACCTCCACACCTAAGATGCTAGATGCTCCTAGAACATCCATCTTCTTACCTTCTAGTCCCTAAATGGCCACAATTATCCTCTCTTCCTAATATTTCATCATAGCCCTTATCCATGGCTTCATGTCATCTTTAATCTCAATGTCAACAACTCTTATCATAGCCCATGAATGGGAAAGAGAGGGAATATTTTTTAGTTTCCCATAAATAAACCAATCAAGAATGACTGGTCCATGAATAGGGAATTCATCATTGAAAAAATTTACCTCACTAGTGGAGTGAGGGATGGTCAACCTTGGTCTCTTCCTTGGTCCCATAAGAACCAATGCTAACTATTCTTTTCTCTTCTCTATGGATGCCATAGGGACAATATCTTTTCCTTTATCTTCCTTGAGCTTTACCTCCCTATTTGAGTCATAGGGCTTTGCAAGCTCCTTGAGGGCACCTTCAAGTGTCTCTTGTGATTCTAAGGTAATCATGTCTAAAAATTGTACTAGATAAGGTGGTCTTTGTGGGAGTGTTAAAGATGGAGGTCCCTCCCTAGGCCTCTCTTATATTTTAGCCACTCTCACTTTATCCTTGCCCTTACCTTGTTCATCTTGGCCTTACACACATTGACCTTGCTAAGGGTTGCTCTTGAGTTGTCCCAAATGGACCAAGCAACAAATGATATTTTTCATCTTTCCCTAGATGGCTTGTCATCTCTAATTAACCTATGTTATAACTTGATATTATGACCTTGAATCCTAGCCAACACCTCTTCATAATTATTAGCCTTGATGTACATGGTGTCATGAACACCAAGTTGATGTACATATTTGGGCTTTGGGAGTTTCTTATCTTTTAAGTGGTTGGTCATTATGCCTTTAGGATCCCACATCTTAAGCTCATCAAGTTAAAAATTGAATGAATCCTTATGTCTGGTAATAGTCTCTACTTATTTCTAGTCCTACAACATGGTCTTCCTAATGATCAAGGGGTAGGGGTGGAGATGACCTTTATTATTTTCCTTAAAAGTGTTATCAATGTTAATTAGGATCTCATAAGTAATTTCTTCCTTAACTAGTTTGCTAGGAATATATAATGGTAACTTGTAAGGTTGGGACATGATGCCCTCAATCTTAATGATTATATAGTTGGGGTAGAACTATATATCTCCTATCAAATCAAAATACTTCTTGGTTAGGGGGTGGACCCTATGCATAGAAACAACTATGATGGCCTCAACTATGGCTAGATAAATTTAGTCATAATTGAACTATATGTGGTTCCTATATTTAAAAATATGTAATTTGGAATAGTGATGTGAAATAGTGGTTTTTCTATTAGGGTAAAAATTCCTAATTCCTTGGAAAGTAATAGAGGATAAGATGGCATCTAGTAGGTATGATGTCATGAAAAACTTATTGGAGGTCTTCTTTTTCATGGCAGTGAACTACTTAGAGAGGAAGACATTGATTAAATCTCTAATTAGAGGGGTAAGATTTTGTTCCACCATGAAATGGATGAAGGAGACCCAAATTTTATTTACATAGGGTTAAATTTTATCTAAAGGCTTGGTTTAATAGGGTCATTATAACCCTAATTCCTTCCTTAAATTAGATGATAGGGATATTACATTTGAAGTCTCTAAAGATATGGTGTCCTTGTTATATCCAAGGTCTTAAGACAGAGTCCAGGTCATGCTTGGAGGTTCACTCCTTGATTTTGGATATATATACATGGGGAGAAGGAATCTTATAATACCCATAAAATTCTATAAGAGAAACATATGTTACCCTTTTTTATTTTATTTCCTTAATGATCCACTATTATCAATTTTACAATCAACAAAAATAGGGGTGAGGTTATCAATGCAATGCACTACTTTGGGTTTTGCCATAGCATGGTGGAGGCCTACCATCTAAATAGTGACTAAGTAATAATACCTATTTCTTATTGTATAAATCATTTGTTTTTATTTTTTGATTTGTTTCAATTATTTGATAATGAAAAAGAGTTCAGACTAGTTCCTCACATTTGGAGAATTCAAAGCTACAATATCTAATTATATATCTTTGAAGACCCAGCCTTCATTATCCATTGATAAGTATAACTTAGTCTCCTCCTTTAGTATCTACCTATGAGCTTCCATTATCTTTATTCCTACAAATTATTTATACTAATATCAAATGGTCTCTGTGAAAGCTATCTTGTGCTTAGAAACACAATTAAGCTTTTTTTTTTATCAAATGGTGACCAAATGAATACAATTGAGTCATTTTTTATGTAGGGTTTTAGGGTTTGGATCTTTAATGGTAGAATATATTTAGGATTTGACTTATAAATTCCTTAGATTTAATTTAGACCATTTTCATTATACCTTTATGTTTTTAAGCCCATAATATCTTGCATTTTATCTTTTTCTACTTGCATGGCACCTATGTGGTATCAATCTAGGTCTTTCACAATATTTTTCATAAATACCTTTTAAGGACTAGTTATTGGCATTTAAAAATTCCTCTTTTATTTAACTTATTTGGATCAAAATCTAGGACTAGCCTAATCCATTTATTATAATCTAGGCCCTTAAATGTGATTGGCTCTTTTTATTCCCAACATTGTAGTTATCACACTTATCACATTTAGGTGCCTCTTCATGATCTAAATCCTAAGTCAATCCTTTATCGAATTAGTATTGGCCACAAGTGGATTTGTGGGCCTTTGAAAAGTCATGAGTACCTTCACATTGTTGGATCAAGATCTAGTGATAAATCACAAATAATCAAATCATCCTACCAATTTTAGCTTGAATGCACTTTCACCATACATCAATTTTTTAGGCTCTCGGGTCCTCATTGAGAAGTCTTTGGGAGCCTTCACATTATTAGATTAAAATCTAGCAATAAAGCACATTCCATTGATTTGAAAAGATGATCAAACATTATGTTATCATATTATTATGATTGAAACTTAGGCTTAAGTCCCTTAGGATAAGGTTTTTTTTGCTCATTAAGTACAAATAAAACCTTAGGCTAAGGCATTTATGCCTAAGTTTTCATATTTATATGCAAGGGAGCCATGGCCTAAATATTCTAGGTGAATGTTTACATTATTTTTTATAAACACCATATATGCATTGGTCTAAAATATTTATGCCAAGGCTTTGAAATATTCCCAAAGGGTCAACATGACATAATGGTCTAAAAACACATAAGATTTTATTGTATTTGATGAGACACATTAAAACATTTAGCTAGATGCACTTGGTCTAAGTTTCACATTATCAGTATTCTCTTTTCAAAATAGGATTTAGTATAAGCTTATAATTTAAGGTTCATGATGTTTTGAATAAAATGTAATGGAGACCTTAAATTATAGACTTAGACAAGGTTTATTTTGCACACTTAGATTATAAGACCATTTCCATATTTTACAATTTGAAGAATTATAGTGTTTGAGCATTATTAAAGTACTTACCTTAGTATATAAATCCATTTTTGATCCTTCCAACAAGATTTGGGAGTCCATTTGACCCTAAGCATAATAATTCATCATCTTAAATTTGACATTCTCATGGACATCAAATACATCCTCACCGATGACAAATGATAGTTACATAAACATCAATTTTAAGCTAATGAAGTTTCTCAATTTGATAGGCTTAAAGTTGATGGTTGTTTAGATGTCAAATGCATCCCTAAAAACATCAAATGATGGTCATAAAAATGTTAAATTTAGGTTCATAAAATTATTTTGACCCAGTGTGAGAGTGTTACTTGGCATGTCTACAAGATCTCCCTATATTTTGGATTACATTCACTCCATCAGATCAAAATTGGTGATGAAGTGTCGGCCATAAGATCATGTTCTAGGACCTCACTTATGATTGGATATTATTATCAAGTGGGCCCTTTTTATTTTAATCCTTTAATGTGGGTGTGGTGTGTGTCAATCACTTAGGCCTTTTGTAGTCTTTTGACTTTTCAACTATGTCTCGCACCATGTGATCGAGTCTTCAAGATCAAGTGAGAAGCATTGATCATAATTCAAGGGCTTGAATGTGATTGGTATGATGGAATATATGTAAGATTTTGTTCATTCTCCTGATGTAACTTGATAAAATTCTATGATGAACCATAAACTATTAGATCATCTAAGATACACACTATTTAAGTCAATGTTTCTATTTAATTTTTTTGAAAAAAATGAAACTAGGAATAGGGTGTGTAGAAGAACCTATTGAATGTGCATGCATTAGATCCAAGTGATTAGGGAGATATCCTATTTGGATTGAGAGGATGACATAAAAATTAAAAAAAATAAAATAAACTTGTTTGTTAGACAAGTAGATGGATGCATTGCTTAGCGGGAGCTAGATCCTAGAAGCGAAAGCTTTTTAGGAGGCTATCAATCCACCTTATTCAAAACACTTAAGTTGGAATGATAAAAGTAGTATATTTTGCATAAAAACATCAAATTTAATGATACTAAAATATCAAATAACTAAATTTGATACAATAAATTTAAATACATTGAAAAAGATAACTAAATGAATGCAATAGTTTAATTAATACTAAAGCTGAAAATTGGTAAAGGTTATGGTTTTGGTTTGGTAAAATGGTAAGGGTAAAAAGGATTATTTTTTTGGTTTGGTTAGATGGTCAAGGATTCAATTATAAAAATATATGGATATATAAATGGGGAAAATAATTAAATATGGTAAAGGAAAAATAAAGGTAAAGATGGCAAAAAGGAAAAAGAGGTAAATGTGGCAAAGAGGTGAACGGGATAAAGGGGATAAATGAAATGTAAATAGCCAAAGGGATTAAATGGGATGAATGGGATAAATATTAAGGGGTTAATTGCTCAACATTATTTATGTTAATAAAATAAAATTCCAAATGGAAATAAAGAAAGAATTGAAATTTAAAAATAAAGTAAATTACCTCAATGTTATTGAAGTGGCTTGAAGATGTTGATGATGGTTGAATGTTGATAAATCTTAAAGAAATTTTGGTAGAGATTAATTTATTTGATATTATTTCCTCCAAGATGATTATTACTTCCTCTAAAAATCTACAACAAGATGTTAAAAATCAAAGACTAACTTCTAACTTAACCTTTGGTGAAGGAGAGGGGGGGGGGGGGGGGGGTATTTATAGCATTTGATGTTGGAAAACATGCCAAAAAAGTGGGATAGTGAAGCAATTCAATTTTTTCCAAGTGGTGCATGATTTATTCAAGGTGTTTTTTGTGGGCATTCCCATTTTTATTGTAAAATATCCCTCTTTACACATGAATCCAAGTTTGAATGAAAATCATGCACATGGGTTTGAATGAGACTGAAGACTTTTACCACCCTTATTTGTCTTTATTCAAGCACTTAAAGAGGTGGCACACCAAATTAAGTACCATTTTACATGTGGTGGATTAAAATTCTAAGGTGAGGTTGGTGGGTATTCCCATATGGGTTGGAAAGTCTCCCATTTGGGTTGGTGAGCCTTCATTTGGGTTAAAAAGTCAAAAATGGGTGCCCTTTGTCTTTCCTAAAGTCTTAAAGGGGTAGGTATCTCTTTTAAAGTATAGTTTCATGTGGGAAGAAAAAAATAGATTTTGAATAATGTCCCCTTAAGGGGAAATTTGTGAGATTTCAAGGGGGTCCCTTATGATGCTTGAATGAGGTCATCAAGTACTTTGGGAAGGGTCCCAAGTGGGGTATGATGTGCCACACCAAGCCACATCACTTCTAAGCCATGTCACTTGCCATATCACCTCCCAAATCACCTCCTATGTCACTTGAAATCTCACATGCCATGTTATTTTCCATGTCACTTGCCATGTTATCATGAATAGTGATAGTGGGTCCCATAGTGAATAGTGATGGTGAATAATACTTTTGAATAGTACTTTCAAATAGTGATTTTAAATTATATTTGTGACTAGAATAATTATTTGGTTGGGTTAAGAGGTTTTTTGGGAAGGTTTAATAATTTTAAGTGGATTTTGAGGCATTTAGGCATCAAAAACTATAAGTATGTAATTTTCTAGTGTCTATATTTTGTCCCCTTTTGTTATGTAGATTTTAATTGACAAGATATAAAATAAAAACAAATCACTTGGTCAAAGTTCAGGGCACCTCAAGTATGGGAGGAAGTATTTCCCCTCAAATTGAGAGTCTATGAGGAAAGGGTGAATCAGGTGTAGGTTTGATAAGTAGTTGATGGAAAGGCACTAGGTGGTTCCATGAGGTAGTTGGGCATATGAAATGCCAATGGGTTCACAAAATATGACTAAGAATAATATTCAAGATTACGTAGAGACTAAATGTGCCAATTTTGATAACAAAAAGGTTAGGTTCTAAGATAGATGACAAGTTAACCGATCCCTAGAATTCATCATAGTTGATCAAGTTAGTCTTATCAAGGTTCCTAAATAGGGTTAGTGTTGAATCAAGTATCTAGGGTAGGAATTTCTCTTGATAAGACACAAATGGTTTGGTTTTTCATGAGGTGGTTCAAATGTTTAAAATTTCAACATGGCAAGGTTGGTTATTGTGGTCAAAATTTATTCCTAAAAATAACAATGTTCTAGGTCAAAAGCAACTGACGTCAAGGTGGATGTGGTGAAAGTGTGGGTGGATTGGGTATGGGTTGGAAGGGGATGGTTGAGATGACACCAAACTCAAATGGAAAGTAGATGTTACCTACATAGTTATATGGATAGGAATCCAAAAATAATGTTAGGCCAAATGTAGTTCTTTTGAGGTGAAGGGCATTGGTAAACATGGTTTCCCTAATTTGATATGTAGGTAGGTCTAATTGAAGGATGTTGGAGAATGGGAAGTGCCAAAGGGTGGAAAATATAGATATCAAACAGTTTATTATGGGTGTGGTAGAAATGGTGGATGAGATTACCTAGGATGAAATTATATGATTACATCCACTATGCAAAAGAAATCTACAAACATGGATAAGCAGGTTGAAGCATTAAATTATGGACACCTTTTCAAAGAAAAGGGAGAAATATGATTTACCAAGCTTTGGAAAATATGGAACTACTCAAATTTCCATAGTGGTCTGATGGGTTCGTTCATCATCGTCCAAATAAGTTGACATTGTGTAATTTCATAAAAATTTCATTAATATGATATAGAAGGTTATTATTCAATGGTTTGTCGAAGCAAAGTAGTAGAGTGGGTAAACAAGAAGTGGAAAATATTTGAACCCTTGACCCTTGAGTCAATGGGGCCCCAAAATAAGTAAGCATTGAGTTTTTAAGGGAATTCAGAGAAATAATCTAAGGGGTTTTGGAATATGTAATGAGGTGAATAATGGTATTAATTAAATGAAGGAGCATGTTATGGATTTTGTGCATTAAATCAAGGTCTATTTCAAGGCATAAGAAGATGTATTCTAGGAAGGGAGAATCAAGGGGAATTATTGGAAGGTAGGGTGCATGAGAGGTTGTAGCTAACATCCCCATGTGAGTATCCCAAAGCTTCCATTTGAAGGTGGTTTTAGTGTTGATTCTAACACCTTCGAATGTTAGAGTAAAATGGTTTGAAAATAGGCAAGACTAGAAGAGGTGGGCAAAGAATTTTCATCCCAATGGCTTAACAACACTTAGGCTTGTTGGTTGGTCATATGAGCTTTTAGTCTTGGCCAATTGTGTTATAGAGCCATAGTATGGGTATATATCTCATAGTAAACCAAAATTGAATGGAAGACCTTAAAGGCCATAGCATGCTCAAAATGGGTAGAGGGTTGAAAAGGAAAAAGGTGATAGGGAGGGTGAAGGGAGTGGTTAGAGAGGTACAACAAAGAGAGTCTAAGTGTAATATATAGAGGCATTAAAGGAAGAAAGAGATGCTCCTAAAGTAATGAAATTTACTATATTTCATGAATTAAGGAATGGGTGTGGAGGATAAAAGGAAGTAGACAAGGAGATGTACGTAGAATTAGTACAACTAGTGATCACACTCTAAAGAGGTAGAGCTTGAATTGGAGAAAATAAGGGATATACAATAAGGATGAGGTGAAGTTAGACCAAGAGATGGATGAAGAGAAAATAATGAGGTCATAGATAAAGATGAAGGTGGAGAAGGATTTAATAAGCTAGGCATGGTCATATAGGTTAGGAAGAACAAGGAAGGGCATTAAGGGTGACGAAAAAAATGAAATGAAATAGAAAAAAGAGAAGAAAAATAAAAGGTAGAATATTGGGGGTGAGATATGCACCAAATAATGATAGATTGGAGAATTGAAAATGATGGGGAGAGAAGTGTAATAATCATTAAGGGTAAGGGGAGAATGAGGGATATGGGTGGCCATGAAAGTTTTGAAAACAATTCTAAAAAAAGACAAAAGAGAAAATAGATTGGTAATGAAAATTAAAAACAAGGAAATAAATGGAATAAAAGGAAACATGAGGAAAAAAGGAGTGAAATGAGGACACAAATAACATGATGAGAGATGGAAGAAGTAGGTGGTATCTTGATCAAGTAAGCATGGGTGATGATATGCAAGGAGAGGAATAACAAATCAAATTAGATGGTGGTTTTGGAGATGAGAATGTGATGGAAAATGGGAAAGGGGTGAGGAATGAGGGGAATCAAAGGATGGGTGGACAAGAAGGTGAAGAGAGAAATTAGGTTTTAGTCATCATGTTAAAATAGATTGACAAGCTAATGCAGTGATTAGAAGGGATTGACAAGCTGAAAAATGGTGAGGTGGTGAAGAAATAAGAGGATGCAATGAAAGGGATTGAGATGAAACTAAGGCATGAAGATCAGTGATGATAAGAACAAAAAGGAATAATTGAAAAAAGGATACAAAGCATAAATACTCACATAGATTTAAAAGATAAGTGAGTATCGAGATGAAAAGAGGAAAAGGTGAATTCAAAAAGGGCCATAGGCCAGAAGAGATAAGAAGAAAAGGGAAATTATGGAAGTCTTATCAAAGGATAAATACCTAGGGAGAAATTAGTTGTGGAGGAAAAGGGGAAGATAAAAAGGATGAAAGGATGGAAAAAAGCAAGCTAGAAGATTATAAAATGGGTACGGTGGGAAGAGTGGTGGAATGGTAGAGAATGGTGATACACGTAAAGAAAAAGTATAGCAACAAAAGAAATAAAATGCTTGAAATATGCATAATATGATTTGGGATGGGTGAGGAAAAGAGAGTGATAAAGTGGGTATGAAAAATAGTCAAGGGTGAGTGATGAGGATAGAAAAATAAGTTGAAGGGGATAAAGGGCAAGGTTGGTAATAAGGTGAAAGAGAGGCAAAAAATGCAAAAGGTGGGTGGGGAAGTGGGATATGAGGCATGCACAAGGAAAGATGATGGGGAGGCCAATGAATTAGATTAGGAGGCAAATTTATTGGAGGTAAGGGGGGCCAATGGGGAATGCTATCAACCCTTGTGTTAAAAGATATTGACAAGTTGGAAAAGTGATTAAAAGAGATTGGCAAGATGGAGGTATGGAGATGGTTAGGAGATATGTAGAGAAGTGGAGGAAGATATTTTATGTGAAAAGGGAAAATAAAGTAAAGGAAGTGGTCAAGCTGACCTTAGTAACAAAGCATTGCCCACATAGTCCAAAAAGACCTCAGGCCAATGTAGTTCTCAAAATAATGTGGCAAATACTTAAGAGGAAGTATTAGATGGTGTTAAAACATAATGATGTTGAAGAAAGAACTTAAAGCTTCCTTGATGTAGGATGTCCTAAGCAAGATGGAACTATTATCAGTGGAAATGAGTGAGAATAAAAAAAGGGGATGGGAATTAGTTGTTAGTGGCTGAGCTACCCCTAGATCAGTGCCTACATAATCTATGGACATTGGGATAATGTATTTCAACAAGGTTTGCATGAGTGGTGTTCAAATTGGCAGCCCCAATTTGATGGACCACATGGGTTGGTTTGGGCTAAGGAAGAAGGATTGGTAAAACAATAGTTTTTGGTTTTGGTGAAGGTGTCAGTGAAAGTGAATGGAGTAGATTTGTAAATAATTACCATAATGATCCCACATTTAGTAGGATGAGAGATATGGATGGGCAAGGTAGGATAAATTATAAGGGAACACAATGTGAAGTGCCACAAATGATCTTTAAAGGAGCTAATCCAAAGAAGAGGTGCCTTTGTTAGGAGGTTACACCTTCTAAAATTATGTGAGGGTAAGAGTTTGGTGATAGTGTTTACCACTACGAGCCATGTGCTAGGAGGTGGGGGTCTATCTAGATCTATAGAGTTATTATGGCTAAGGTTGATCACCACTATGAGCTAAGTTTTGAGGAAAGTAGTGAAGTGATGACTTGAAAATAATTTATTTGACACTCAAGTAGATTATACAAGTAAGGAAGTTAGTAGCGTGGTGAGAAATAGAGGATAGACCTTGCCTAACCCAAGAGTTACATGGGTAGGCAAGACAAATGGCATGCATATCTGCATCTTATTGCCTAATTTCTTTGAACCATAGATGTGGGGTCCATTTATAATAGGCCTTGGTATTAGGGAGATATGTGGTCCAAGATATTGGTTATATAATTGGGTCAAATGATCATTCCCCTACTATGGATGAACTCTCAGTTGGTATAAAAGAAAAGAAAATCATGCACTGTCAATGGTTGGGGTCTAGCATTCAGATCCTATGGTAGTGGGTTGGTAAGAATAGGAGGGAAAAATGGGAAAGAAGGTGAGTGTATAACTGTGAAAGACCTAGATTAGAGTATGATTCTCAATCTATGGGGATGAATGTGGGAGAGGAGAACAAAGTATACCCTTTAGTGGTTACTGAGATAGGGAATGTTATGGATGTTAGTTGAAGGAGTAATTAAGTATAAGGATAATTAAACACAAATCTAGAGTCACCAAATACTAAGTATAATGCTTAGGTAGGAAAATAATGTATGTAGAGGATTTAGGTGAAGTGTGGATAGCTGAATAACTTTGTATGTGTGGAACGACTCCTCGCACCCTAAATGAAATATTACATAGTTTGATGTAAATCTATATAAAATGTGTTAAATGTTATTGGTTTAATTTTATGGTTATGGTTATGATTGGTATGGTCCTGGTTGTAATATCACTCAATGTAAAAGGAATGACTATTGTTGTTGCAATATTAGATGGTAAAAGTTACGATGAAAATCAAACAGTCACATTAAGATGAGAATAAGGCACGATGCTTCATTTTTGACAAGGAATGGAAATGGACCTAAAGTAAGATTGACTTAATGAATATAAGACCTTAAAACAGTGTGCATGAGTGGTCATTGTTGATAAAAAAAAGGTTTCTTTATCATAGGGTGTTAAGTAAGCTCTAAATCCCATAATTTATAGATAATCTAAAGGGAAGATGGGTGATAGGTGGTGTGAAGGGTAATAGGTGATATGTATGATAAACTCATGTGAATTAGTGTACCCCTTCTATATGTGGCCTAAGAATGGAAATAGACAAGTCCATGTCATATGCTAGATGCCGACTAATCAATGTAGGTAGTCTACATGTGAAAGCTGATTGTAGCTTTAGATTTTTTTGTGATAGTGAGTTTTTTGCTTTATTGTTGTATATGGGAAGCTAATCAATGCCAAAAGATTATATGAAATTATTCTACTTTTGACAAAGTTAACTCAACCATCCTTCAAGGGATTAGTCTAAGCTTATTGGTTTTGTTTTTAACGTTCTTGATAGTTGTCCTTCAAGGGAACAGTTTACCTTATATGTGGCAATTTTTATTTTTGTTTTTGGGTTGCCGACCTTTGAGGGAATAGTCTATAATGCTTAATAAAATGACTTAATTAATTTTTGAAATATGAAATGTGCTTAGACATGAATGAGTCTAATTAGGTTCAGAGGTTTACCTTTATAAGGGTAAAAATTTACACAAGAATGTTGATGATATGTGAAAGGGTGTGGTTCTGAGAGACAATGACCATAGGATTCCATCTTGTTAGAGATGGAAAGTATCCATGAGAATAATGATATGGGTAGAGTCATGGTACCCATATTTAGGATTAGGCCATGACTGTAATATTTAATCACATGGTTCTATGTTATAATCAATTATCCTTAAAAGGGGAGGAGGAAGGTGGGTGAAGGTTAAGATCTCATAATCAAGGGATGAGCTTAAGTTAGACAAACAAGTGATATTGATCCTTCTTTAACAAAAAAGGGATGTAGATGTGAAGTGTTGAGAGGCTCAAGTTCTATTTTTCCTTTGAGAGAGGACAAACAATAAGCTCCTGATCCATACTTATGGCTAATGATGTAGGGTCCAAGCCAATTGAAAGAAAACTTGCCTCATTTACTCTTCTCCATATTGGTGACATGTTCATTTTATTTTAGGATGAGATCTTTGATATTAAGTTCTCATTATTTAAGGTGATTTTTATAAGCATGTATGATACACTCTTGATAGATACAGAGGTGGGTGAGAGCTACTAAATGACATTGTATACACAAAAAATATGTCACACACATACATAACTCCTTATGTTAAATCCCCCCTTGTTCCCCTTTTAATAATTATCCTTCTTAACCCATGTTTTCACCCCTCACACATTTAATTAATTCAAAAATATTTAATTAAGTTAATTAAAAACTACTTATGTCACCTTACATTTCCACCTCATGCTAAGACTAATTCTTACCCTCTGAGTCACCTCAAGACTTAGTCCCCTAATCCTAACTACCCATGACTTGTTCTCACCACTAACATAAATTCCTAACTAACTATGTTCTTCTTAACCTCACATTTGTATCATTATCTAATGGATATCACACTTGGTGAGATAAGGAATAGAAAATAGGCTAAAAATAGCCATTTTTCCTATTTTTATGCCACTGACATCGATCAACCCTCAACCGATGTCAGCGATATTGCTGATGTTGATTACTTAAGCCAAACTCCAATCTAATATTTAGGTCAATAAAAATAAAAAAATCAATCATTCACGTATAGGCTTCAGCATTCAACTTTCTACATCCAAGCTTACCATTACTCTAAAAAAATTAGTCTAGATTAGGAATTGATATACTGCATAGAGCTTGGATTATTATGAACTGATAACACACACTGTCCTTTTTATTCACCTATTAATTTAACATGCCTCATCAAATACATCTATCTATTACTAATGGTTCATCAATTTCACTAGTTAAGTATATCTTTGTGTTTTGTAATTCTTATAAATAGTCATTTTAAAATTACTTTACATTATACTATTTATCATTTTACAAATGTCTTGACTCTCCCTATGAAGGAGTTGTAAAAATCCACCTATTTCCCTCCGCTTCAAATATACCAACCATCTTCCTAGACCCACTTGAGTTTTACCCATTACCTTATGACTCTTCCCAACCTCACAAACCTAACCAACATCTACCTTCTAACTCAAAAAAGACTCCTACAACCCCTAACAACATCAATCACATAACTGACATCAGCCATATCTCCCTACCAATATTGGTAGCCTAATTGACATTAATGACTGTGGATTTCCACCAACTTCTATAAGCCTACCTAAACAACCTCTAAAAGCACTAATAACTCACATTACCTACACCATGTCACTCTCTACTACACTCAGACTACAAGAATGGTATGAACATCACTCTCTTACTCTCTCTTTCATTTTTTTATTCATTACCATTTTGTTTCAAAAAGTGGACTATCATCCTTAAGGAATTTTGACACTTCCAAGAACAACCGTGTAGCTTGGCATCCCACTCATATATCTACTAACAAATATTTTTAGTGGCAGTGATTTCTTATTCATAGATAGTACTCTCTTGCCAAAGAAGAGTTATCAACATCATTTAGATATGGCACAAAACCAATCTAGGTTCTCTCTAATCTCTAATCCCTACCCTTCATCTACGTTTCTCCTTAAACATCAAATAGATTCAAAATTTAGTGAAAGATTTTTGGCTGCTTGGTGGGACCCTACAATTTTCCTTGGGTTCATTTCTTGTTTTAAGTATTCATATAGGTACATTATAGGGAAAATTTCATTATTTTCACTTTCTCCCTCATTTTTTCATCAAAACAAAATATTTAACATTTTTTTTGTTTAAAGGCAATAAACTAAAATTTCTTCTTCCTTGCCACCTTTCTCTTTCTTTATATGTCTAAAATAAATTTATCATTTTATTGAAGGATAAAAATAATCTCTTATTTATCTCTTTCTTGCATGCACATTAAGATAGTGAAATTCAATCTCTTCTCCTAGTTCATCATTATTTTCATTTGAATCAAAACACTTCATATTTGGGTTTAAAACTCACTACACTTCATTGTTTGCTTGTTGCATATTAGCTCACCTAGTTAATTATGAGCATATGACTGAATCATATTACACCCATGTTACACTACCAAATCAGACTCACAAAAATGAACATCTAAACTCACCTGAGATAAGGTTGATCAGGATTTCATCACCTGGTAAATCACCTTACCCTGCCCAGTTATCCTACTTAGATTTCACCACTAGGGGGAGAACCAATTCCATTCTCTAGAGGAGTATAAATTCTAGACAGAAGGTATATTCTAGCTAAGTGGATTGCCTTTCCTTTAGGTCCATGAAGTGTGGGAGCAAGGTCCTATAACAATCCATGTACTTGGTCTAACACAGATTTCCTCTTGAGCACCAAAACTAACTTGAAACCAGCACTAGATTATTTTCTAGTACCTTCGATAACCAAAATCTCATCTCACTATATAATTAAGGCATAAGCCAACATGAGACTAAAACTAATCTTTAGGAGTTAATAATTAGTTGTTTTATGTTCTTTTTCTTCTTTTTTATTACCTTCTATATTTTTGAGTTGCTAAGGATGTTTTTCCATTTATTTACAAAATCAACACTATTCATAATACTCAGGCTGTATAACCTATTATATCAAGTTTTTTGAGTGTTCATCCTCATTATATAGACCTCTTTAATTCTCTATTTTTCCAAGATTTTACCTCTAGGTTTTTAAAACATTGGATTTTTCATCTCCCAAGACTCTATAGTGACTGACAATGGTTAAATCCACCGACATTGGTAGACTTTAACCTATTGAAAGTGGTCAAGCGACCAATATTGGTGACTATTTAGTTTACTCAGAATATAAATCTAAAACAACCTAGCTACCAAAATAAAAACCTAGTTTTTCGTCACTCTATCACTAATATAGAGTTTTAAGACTATTTATACTTTTTTTTTGCATGGTATTGATGTAAAGCTAAGAAAAATTCTTGCCAATTATGTAAGATGAAAACCACTTCCACCTTCCCCTCTTGTCACTAATTATATCATGGAGCATAATTTATATATAGATCATACTCCTATCCCCAACCAAATTCCCATTGTGCCTAAAGGAGATCAAGATTTTGCTAAATTTCTTGATCGTAATGTGACAGCCCTTTACCATTACCTTGCCATGAGCCAAACCCATAATTATTCAGGTGACCCACTATATGGTTTGCCAACTTATCTGATGGAAAAAACTTTAGTTTTAGATATGTTCGCTATGTTCCCCATGGTTACTAAAACCACTACTTCAATAAGTAACCCAACCATAAATAATGTCCAAAGTTTAGTATCACCAACTGCCTAGTCCCACCTAACCCCTATCGTGACTTCCATTCCTTCACAACCACAAGTAGTACAGTCAAGTATAACCCCATTTTAGAATTTGGTGGTACCCATACCATATACTCTCATGCCTATAATTACATAATTTACAACTCAACCTTCACCTAGTATAACCATGCCAACAACCCAACCTACAATAACAAAATTCAACCAGAGCATTATCTCTAACCCAACAGGACAATCCCCTTTCATTTCTACCCCCCATCTTATGGCTCACTACCCCTATGTGACATCAAAAAAACCGTAGAAAGCTATGTCATATGCTATCTCTACTTATTATTAGGTTTCGTATAACTTAGGGGGCATCTCCCAAGCCAATCCTCCTCTAGACCTCATTAAGATGTTGATGGACAAGATGTCTAATCTAGAGACATCCATATCAGGTTCAAAGAATGTGATCCTATGATTAGATATGTAATGAGCCCATCTATCTTTCTATGCCTATTCACCCTTATCCAAGTTAATGGGATCTTCCCAAATTTACTTGTTTGTATAGTAAAGATGACTTGCAACAACTTTTGTTAGCATTTAGGCATGTTTGTTATTTAATAGGGCATGCTGATGCATTACTAATTCACATGTTCCCTATGTCTCTTTCGGATCTGCCCTAGATTGGTATATATCTATAACTCAACACTCCCTTTTCTCATTTACCAAATGTACACAATTATTCCTAGACCATTTCTCTATCAACATATCTAAAAAGGTTTATATTATAGAACTTTATTCTATTAAACAATTTGATGATGAGTCTATTGTAGATTTTGTCACTCCCTAGAGAGGCTTAATCAATAAACTCTCTTTATCTTTACCCAAATTTGAGCTTATTGAGCTCTTCTTGAGGGCATATGCTAAGCACATTTCATCCACACTTTGAGTACAAACTTTCTACATATTTGATGAAGCCTTTATAATGTCATGGAAACTTGAGATCTAGGCTATAGATGAAGATAGAGTCAAATTTTATAGTAAGAATGCCAATTCCAAATCAAATGACTCCTCTTCTTATAAACCTTCTCCTTCTAACAAAAAATCTAAAGCTTCCACCAATGCAGTGGTCATTAAATTAGTTTCTTCCATAGCCACAAACCAACCTAATTTCTTGACCTTACAAAATCTGACCAAGCAATTCCAACAATTTATGAACAAAGATGATACACTCCCATTAGGGATTCATACCCTTCCATTTTGGAAAAACTTTTATAATAAAGAGCCATAACCCTTCCTTAAATCAAGCCTCCTATATAGTCTAATCCCTCCCATCTTATTCCTACTTGGTACAAGGATGATGAGTTTTATGGATACCATCGAGTCAAATGCCACAATTCTAATAACTATAAAATATTCAAGAATATTGTTCAAGACATGCTTGATAGGGGTGATCTTGTATTGGATAACCCTAATGTGCCTACTAATCAAAATATGGATGTGTTCAAACAACCTTTTCTTAACCATTCAACCAATAAAAATAATTTTTAGACCATGACTAATAACTCATGTAATCATAATATCCATACAGTCAATATGGTCTTTCCTTTACCTCTAGTCCAACTTCTCCCACAATAGGAGGCACCCATTTTACCTACTCCTCCCCCATAATCGATGGAGTTTCTTTTTCCCATCCTTCCTTCTCAAGTAGAAGAGCTTACTTCACCCATTCCACTCCTATGTGAGGAAGTGCCTCCTATACCTCTCCTTTTTCCACAAGGATTTTGTATTACTAATTCCTTTTACACCCATTTTACCTATCATCTTACCACTTGAGGACCACACCTTACCCATTTCTCAACTAAATGTTGAGGGCAACATCATTCCTATGCTATACCCTCTTGAAGAACCTTCTTCACCTACCTCTCATCCATTAATGGAAGGTAGTACCCTATCCACTCCTCCTTTGTACCTAGAGGAGCCAGTGTTATCTACCCCTACATTAGATGAGATACCTATTGTGCCTACTCCAATTCAACCAATTTTACCACTTATTTTACCTATGTAAGATCATACTTTACCTATCCCTCACCTATATGTTAAGGCATTAATTATAACTATGCTCTACCCCCTTGAGAAGCCTTCTTCACCTACCTCTCCTCCACTCATAGAAGACCATGCCTCTTCTCCTATATCTATCGAAGAAGACCCCATTATGACTCTTTCTCATCTTTGGACTGAGGTAGTAGAGGCCAACAGTTTCCCTCTTTATCAATCACCTAGTCCTTTTAAATAATCAATCATAAGGCCTATGTCAACTTCATCCAAACCTTTCTCATGATTAGTGGAAAATCTAGAATTTCTTGACTCCACAAAGCTAGACCATGTGGCATTTTGGGACTAACTTAAAACTCCTTATCCTAAACAACAAGTGTCATCCTCTACCACCAATCCTCTCACTACCCTTTACCCCAAGGTCTTTGTCAAAGTCAGAGCTTCTTCACTGAAATCACTAGAATCTCATCCTTTTTAATCAGAGCCCTCACCCTCATAGGCACATACCATATTAAAGTAGATTAGATCTTTAGGAGTTCACCTATTCACTAATATAATTCATCCAAAGGTGAAATTAGATTTGACTTTCCAACCAAAAGTTGGAATTCTATATCCTAAACTAAGGAAGAATGTTAAGTTTCCTAGATCTTAATGATCCTTCCCTCTTCCACCCTCAACTTTTCCTTCAATTTTGGGACCACATCTCTCTACTTTAGTTGTGATATCACTGATCCAAGTGAAACCAAAGGCTAAATTGCCTCCACTACTCCCTCTACCACGTAATAGGCATTTCACATTTGACATCATAACACTTACCACCAAGAAAGTGTCACCAAAACATGTGTCTCCACTACCATCTAAAAAGGTGCCATGAAAAATCACCCTCATGACTCCTAAACCAAAGGTGTCCACCCCTACTACAATAACAAGTGATAATCTACTCATAAGATCTCAGATATTTTTCTTACACTAGTTATTACAATCCTCTACAATAACTCTTCCTCTCATTAAGCCTTATAACCCTCTTGGATAGAATCCATCTTGGTTTTATGATACACAATTGTGTCTATATCGTCATTGATCTAGACATGATACTGAGAGTTATAAATATCTCATGACAGTCATTTGGCAACACTTTGATATCAACACTCTCTTTGTTGATACTCCCATTAACCTTCCTACTATTCCACTCATGGCATCCAAAATGCCTCTTACCATTCCACCTAAATTCAAACCCAAAGATGTTGTCATACCCCCTTTTCCACCTCCTTCACTTATGTTTTAGATCAATATAGTTAATGTGGCCACATAGTCACAAAATCAAAAGGATAAAGGAAAGGAAAAGGTCACTAACCCTTAGGATCATCTATTATCCAAAGACACTCCTCCTTTGAATCTCAAGATTTCCATCTTGGGAGTCACAAAACCAACATCTTCATAAGTTATTCAAAACTTGATGGTAAAACAACCTCACCAAAACCCTATGAAAATGTCCTTAAATGAGTTAATCCAAAACTCACCCCAACACTATAAAGCTTTGATTAGTGCCTTGCAAGAGGTTGAGATACAACTTGATGGTCCCTAGCCTCTTAAAACGTTGGTAATCTCTCTTAACACCATCTCCTTGATTTCCTTCAGTGATTTAGGAATTCCACTGCAACACCTTGAAGATTAGGATTATGCCCTTTTTATCACCACATTTATTAATAAAACTCATGTCAAAAGAGTAATGATTAATGGAGGAGATAGTATTAATATTATCTCTACCCATGCCTATAAATAGCTATCCATTCTTGATAATTTCATGTCTCAAACCAACATGGTGCTCCACTCCTTTAATGATACCATAGATACTACAGTGGGCACTATTGTCTTACATATCCATGAGGGTCCCTACATAATTATTGTGCTCTTCTAAATTGTAGAAGGAGAGTTATAATACAACATACTACTTGGACAACCTTCTATACATGATATGACATGTGTGCTATAGCATGTGTGCCCTTGAATTTACACTACTACATCAAGTTTGAGCATAATGGGCAGGTACATGTTATTCCCATTGACCCACCTCCTTTAAAAACATGCAACATGACTTATAGCCCCAATGATGTTCTCATTCCATTAAATACATCATTTCCTCTACATTATACTTGTAAATCTTCCACAAGCTCCACTACCATGGTTACACAGATACTAACAACACAAATTCCTGATAAAGACCCCATGGAGGAAACTTTCAAGCATCTATAGCTCAAAGAATATCATTTGTTTACACTTGATATGTTCCATAGTCCATAAGAGTATGGATAGATTCGTATATAACCCAATTATGATCCTTATATGGATGGTCATTCTGTATAGTCCCCCTAACCTTCAAACAAATTTCACATATGGGGAAATTGATCGAGGTCCTACTATTGAAAATCCATCCTTTTCACCACAACTATTTACTTGTGACTTCTCTTTCCTAAGAAAGCCTAGCTTCACTCAAACCTATCTTTATAGGTGTGCCTAGAAAGGATTTGGTTTGGGTCATTATGAGCATGGAGTTTATACGCCCATTGAATATCCCACCAACAAAACTGTTGAAAATGCCAAAAAGTGACATGGAGTGGGTTTTGATGAACCAAAAAAACTAACCAAAGCTTCTCATATACCAATTATCAAAGAGCCAATCTCTCCTTTTCCATCTTCTCCTCCACCATCACCTACCACATCAAAGGTATGTAAACCTCATTTTTTCTTTTTTCAATAAACACCATGCATTTGGGCCCCCTCACCTATCACCTAGGTAAGGAGACAAGGTCCCTTCCTCTAATTCATCCTAAAATGATTAATAAATACTCTCCCACTATCAACACTATCCAATGTCAATATGATGATGATGATATTCTCACATACATGGTTGTAGATGATTCCTATATCCAATGATCACTCCCATCAAAAATACAAGCTATGTTGAATGAATCAACCATTGACATCAATTTTCCCTCTCACGATAATCCTCATGTCCTCAGGATTGATCAATCTTTGGATTCCTTTGAGTAAGAAAATTATGCCACATTTATTAATGACCATATCAAAGACTTCATTTGGTCTTATAATGACATGCTTGGTATCAACCCCTCTATCATCACCCACAACATTATCACCAACTAAGATGTGAAACCTATTAAGTATAAGGTTTACAAAGTGCATCCTCATATTGCTCTCCTTGCCAAAGAAGAGATCTAATGCCTCCTTTCTGTTAACTTTATTCAACCCATCGACTACCTGTAATGGGTTTCCAATATTGTTCCTATCACAAAAATGATAAGGGGAATCCACATCTACACTGACTACCATAAACTAAACCTTGCTTTTCCAAAGGATGACTTCCCTTTTCCAAGTATTAACCAACTTATTTATCTAACATATATACATGAGATGCTATACTTATGAATGGGTTCTCAGGTTATAATAAAATATTTTTTGCTCTTGAAGATTAACACAAGACAATTTTCATTACCCCATGGGGGACTTTCTATTATTGGGTCATGCCCTTTGGTCTTAAGAATGCTGGTGCCACCTACCAACGTGTCATGACTTACATCTTCTATGATCTCCTACACAAAATTATGGAATACTATATGTATGACTTACTCAGAAAGTCTAAAGTTCACCAAGATTACTTGAAAAATCTCAAAATCATATTCACTCATCTCTTCCAATATAACATTTGACTAAACCCAAAGAAATGCATCTTTGGTGTCCTTTCTAGTAATCTCTTTAGATTTATCATTTCTCACCATGGTATTGAATTCAACCCTACTAAATTTTGAGTAATACTAGACATGCCTCCACCTACTAATATCAAACAACTCTATAGCCTACAAGGCAAGCTTCAGTCAATCTGTTGCTTCATCTCCCAATTGTCAGATCATTTCCAACCCTTTCACCATCTCCTCAAAAAATATGTCTCCTTTCATTGGAATATAGATTGTTAAGAAGTATTTGATGAACTCAAATGGTATATCCTTTCTCCACTCATTCTTATTCCACCTAAGGAAAAATAGCCTTTCTTCCTTTACATCTCTATAATAGACCATTCTCTGGGTGCTATGATTGCACATCAAGATGATCACCATCGAGAACAAGTGGTTTACTACATAAGATGCACACTTATTGATTATGAAACTCGATATACCCATACCAAAAATATTTGTCTCACATTGGTCTTTATAGCTTCCAAGCTCTATCATTACCTCTTAAATCACAAAACCTACATCATCACCCATACTGATCCCCTCAAATACATGCATTCCAAGCCATATCACGACCAATGTGTAGTTTGATGACTCATGATCCTTGCTAAATTTGACATGGAATTTATTCAAAAAAAATTATCAAGGGTTAAATGATCATTGACCAGTTAGCTACCACCCCTTTACCTAATAACCAACCTTCAAACCTTAAATTCTCTAATGAATCTATTGCAACACTCTCTACCGATAACATCTCTTATCAAATGATGATGTTTTTTTATGGGTCTAAAAGTCAAAATGGTGGGGGTACAGGGGTCATCCTCATCCCTCTTAATTGTGAGCCTATGCCTTTGTCATTTAAACTAGATTTTGAATGTACTGACAATATGGCTAAATATGAATCTTTGATCTTAGGGCTTCAAATGGCTATTTCTTGGGTGTCAAATCAATAACCATTTTTAGTGACTCATAGCTAGTGGTTAATTAGGCTAATGGTTCTTACCTATGCAAAAATTAAATTCTACAATGATATAAACATCATGTAAATATGTTATTAGAATCATCTAACTCTTACCTCTTGCAAACTATTCCTCGATCTACAAACTAGTTTGCTAATATAATGGCTTCTCATGCTTCACACAAACCCTCTTCACCCACTTCCTCAAAAATCTAAGTCACTATACATCACTTAATACTGCCCTTCTATGTATCAACTAACATCCTTTTTATAGGCAATGTAACACACAACCTGCATGACTTATAGTACAAACAACTCACTGATTACCTCTCCTTTTCTATTACCCCTTTCGACCTCTCTAATAATGGGAGATTTGCCTTCATGAAACATGCCACTAGTTACACTATGTTAGGGGTACTTCTCTATAAGTGAGATTTTGATGGTCTCTTCCTTAGATGCCTCACTAGTACTAGAATCCACTTTGCCATTAAGAAAGTCCATGACAAGATTTGTGGTGGACATTTCAATGGTAAAACAGTTGCCAAATGTATCCATTGACTTGGCTACTATTGGCCAAAACTCCATCAAGAATTTAGTGATTACATTTGGCATTGCATCAAATGTCAATAACATGCTAACCTCTTTCATGTTCCAATACATGCCTTACAAGTCACCAAAGACTTTGGGCCCTTCTCCCAATGGGGTTTGGATCTAATTGATGAGATTAACCCTCATTCATCTCTCTATCACCATTCCATAATTACTGCTACTGAATACTTCACTAAATGGGTCAAGGCCATTCCTCTTGTCTCTACTAAGGTTGATTTTTTTTTTTAATTTATCAATCATCACATCATCTATAATTTTGGTGTCCCCCATAAAAATATAATAGACAATGACAAATCTTTCAAAAACAAGACTATTCAAAAGCATTGTGATGCTTTTGGAATCAAATTAAGCTTCTCATCACTGTATTATCCACAAGAAAATGGATAAGTAGAAGTTTTTAACAAGAATTTAACTAAAATCCTCATGAAATTAGTCAATGATACTAGCAAGGATTGACACATGCACATTCTCTTTGCTTGATGGGCTTACCGCACTAACATTCAAACTCCTACAGGTGATATAACTTTTCCCTTGGTCTATGGGATGGAAGCTATTTTACCTCTTGAGGTCCATATTCCTTCTCTTCTCATCTCTCTACAAGACATAATTACTAATGATGACTTTCACCAAGAATGATTGGCTCAACTTGAGTTGTTTGATGAATGTCATCTCATATCCCTCAACCACCTCCAAATCTATCAAGAGCATATTAAATGTGCTTAAAAAAACCTGTTGACCAAATTTTTCCCCAAGCAAAATTTTTGGTCCCCTTCTTCCCTTCCTATCCATGCCAGTCATTTTCAAGTTGCACAAGTTTAATGAGTTTGGTTCATGGCCTAGTTCAAGTGGTTCAGCGACCTTTGGTTCAAAATTCTAGCTTCAAGTTCAACATCTCGATTCAACAAGTGTTGAACCACTGAACTATTGAACCATCCTTGGTTCAATGGGTTTGGTTCAATGGGCTTGGTTCAAAGGGAGAGGTTCATCGGCCTTGGTTCACTAGTTCATCGGTGCGCAATGCTTGAACCATTGAACCATTTTGGTTCAATGGCTTGGTTCAAGAGTATGCCAGTGGGTCGAAGGGAAGTCTTCAAGTTCAAATGCCCTAGCGGAGGGTAGGCACTTCAAAATAAAAGGACCCAAGTAAGGTTAGTTTTGTTTAAAGTTTAAAGTTCAAATTTGTTAAATTGACTAAGTCCCAAATTCCTTTAGACTTTTGTTCGAAGGAATTCCTTCGGACAAAAACTCTAAAGGAATTTAGGTGTAGCTCAAAGCAAAGATAGACCTGGGGAATTTTTGTGGACTTTTTGTCCATGGGAAAATGTTTGTAGACAAAATCCCGCAAAAAATACACAAAGCCTGTGGGAACTCAGGAGACCGTTTGAAGGATCAAAGGACCCACCAAAGGACCTCGAAGGGTAGATGCCCTTGTGGGGGAATTCCAACCCAAATACAAAGGGCACTTTCAACGAGCTGGAGGGTCACCTTCCCTCGAAAAGGTGCTAAGAGGATGCAAAGCCACAGAGAAGCCATGAAGACCCGATGACATTTTGATGGGGATGGTGACATCTCAGAGGACATCAAAATTAACAAAACAAGTTAGCCATTGGTTTTCAAACCAATGATGGCCATATGAATGTCAAAGTTATTGAAATAAAATGGCTATGTATTTTCAAATTGAGAGAGAGCTAACCAAGGGGTGTTGAGGTGTGGAGCTAAAAGCTTCACCAAATGAGCGAGTGCAGAAGTTGCAGGAATTACATAGTCACCGGCATCGATTAGGAGCAACTGACGTCGATCAAGAGTCGACTAGGAGATGTCAGTGTCGGTCATGGATCAGCTGACGTCGGTCATAGGTAGACAGGTAGAGACCAATGTTAGTCACCTATGCATCCAGAATGCTATTTCTATGGACAAAACAAAATGTTTGCATGGTAGGATTAAGTGTTAGTCTTAAGTCTGCATCTCTATCTTTAGTAAGACTATTTTGAGCCCTTGATTAGGAGGTGCATCTAATGGTTTTGATTGTATGCTCATGTTTCCTAATATTATATAGGGATAGATCTTCATAGCTTATTGTAATTGTAGAGTAACAGTACAAGAATTGTATATGTGTATCAATCCAGGTTGTTGGAGTTGATTGTAATTGAGAGAGAGAGCTCTTGAGGGAAAGAGATCTATACATTTGAGAGAGGTGTGGAAGAAAAGAAGTTTCTTCAATTGTATTCATTTTGTAAAGAGTTTAATATAAGTTTTCAAGGTGGTTTCTTGTATCTCTTATTGTTTGCTATTTTTTGATTCTAGTTACTTATCATTCTGGTTCAATTCTATGTTTTATTGCTTTCACATAGTAATAAAGTTTGTTGGTTGATCCCCAACAAGTGGTAACAAGTGGTATCCCCAACCTGGCTTTGATACCAACTGTCAGGAATCTAGAACAACAAACATGCTCTGATACCAACTGTTAGGAATTTAGAACAACAAACATGCTCTGATACCAACTATCAGGACCCAGAAGCACCATTGATTACCAAGCAAATAAACATGTAGAATTAAGCCAGAATGCACAAGTAACTAGAATTTATAAATAACATAGAATATGAGAGACAATACCCAATTATATTAATACTCTTCTAAAAAAGAATTACAAATGAAGAGACGCCACACTCTTCCCACCTTATAGGCTTCCCACACCAAGTGTTCAATAATTCACCTTCAAGAGCTCACTCTCTCAATTATGGTCCCAACACACAACTCAAACATAGAGTTGGTGTTCACCTCCACTAGCCAGTAGCAACATTGCCAGTCAACTAGTTAGTAACAATACTGCCAGTACACCGAGTATACACACATACTCAAACTAAGTACACAATGCACTCCAAGTAGATCTCTCATGAACTTACAACAACTTGCAACTCAAATGATCTTACTTTGGAAGGAATTAACTTGCCTTCCTCTTTGCTCTCTAACTGAGTACACATTGTACTCCAAGCAGATCCTGCCTGATCTTGCTCCTTATTGTGTTGCTATCACCTTGATCCTGCTGCCACCTGCAGATCAACCTAGTTTTGCACACCTGAAAACTTAGACCTCACACACACATACACCTATAGATCAATGATATTACTTACCATGCAGATCTCCAAACATGGCCTTGTACACCTATTGACTAAGATCCTACATACATGAAGAATCCTTCTAATTCTCCAAACCAGCACCCATACTTGGCACTGTGGCACTAGGAGGAACACACTTTGCTCTCTCCACTCTGAAGGATCTAATATTTTCTCTCTTACTCTCTAGCACAAATTACAATACAACCCATGGGTCTCTTATATAGATCCCATGTAAACAATAATTAGACATCCAATTATAATAATTAGATCCATAGCTCAAGACTATAATTAGCCTTCTTACATGCAAACAATTAATTCGTTAATGAACTATCCATGGAACTCACAGTTTAGAACCACACAGGTGACTGATGTCAGTCCCTATCTACCTAGGGATCACCAACATTGGCTGATCTCTGACTGTCATCGGTAGCTTCCTATCTCCACCTGATCGATGTTAGTTGGCCTGATTGACGTCGGTGACTGTGACACTCAGCACACTCCTCCAATGTCTGCATCAGTGAAGCTTTTAGCTCCACAACCTAACAAGGGGCTAGAATGCAGTGACCCACTAAGAATTTGCCCTTAAGGGCCAAAGGAGCCAGAAGAGATAAAATTGATAAAAGACAAGGAGACAAGCATGGAACGAGTAAGTAGTTAGTCCAAGTGGCACCAATTTGAGAAGTGAGTCTGGTAGGTGAAATAGTTCCTACGAATTGATCATTAGGGATGCAAACAGCTAGCAATGCAATTGGTTTCTTCATTTTACATTTAATGAGTAGATAAACTGTGTATTGACCTTAAAAAGGTAGACTTCAAACAGACAAAGCACACAACTCATTAATGTTTTGAGTGACTTGTTCTTCCCAATGAAGGGATGCAATAGGCCACTTGTAAAAAAGGAGTACCAAATGGGCCTCCTTGCTTCTCCTATATATTAAAGACTTGTCATTTTAAGAAACATCTTTCACATTTTTTAAGGCATAGCCCTGGCAAAATTTCACCTGAATCAATAAATATTTTTTTTTACCTCTTCTTGGATAGATATTTTTGTGTATGCCTTGAGTGTTGTTTGTGTTCAATCATTGTCTCTTGATGCTTTCACAGGTCTAACACCAACATACCTATTGTCTACAAGGCACCATTTTATAGTTGATAGGAGAAGAACTCTATTTGAGAGTGTAAAATAGAAGAGGTTACTTACAGTGTGCATTTCACAACACTTTGGTGAGTCTCTATTTTCTATGTTTTCATGAGAGCCTCCCTGCCATTTTCTTACAGCTTGGTCATTCTACCAAGTTGAAAGCATATGTATGCATTTTTTTGGTTTTAAGTGTGGATGTGAGAAGGTCATTTCATTTTGGTGTATCACCTCCTTAGAGTAGTTTGTATTCCTGCAATCTTCCTCCCTTTTCATCCCCCCCAGTTTATATATCTATACATGTATGTATTTGCACTTGCTAGAACAAACATAATGCATCAAAGGGAGCTAGCCCTTATCTAGAGACTCTCCCTTCTAGCTTCACCAGTCCCATAGGTGAGAGGGGAGTTTCCATAGTTGCAAAGAGAAGGCAGGAGCTCAACCTCCTACCAAGGGTGTAATCTCTTACGTCAATAGTTTTGGCATGCCTAGTGGGACTCACTAGGATAGGTTTTGTCCAAAGAGTTGAAGAATTTTTGTTGTGTTCTTCAACTGACCAGCCTTTGGAGGATTTTGCATCAACACCAATTGTAACTCTAAGTTAAATCTGCTAGTTAAGCAGCCTGGTGCCATTCAAAAATCACTTTTTGTATGTTTATTTCTTTTGCACAAAATCATCGGTCTTGTTCTCCTTCATGTGACTATGATCAAGCTCCAGATATTTATGCAATCCCCTCAAGCTACTCTCTTAGTTACCCTACAATGATAAGGGAAGTGGCCCTAGAATTAGAGATTAATAGACTGGAAGAGTAGTATAGATATCAGTAGGAGCTGATGTATAAAGAGGAGTGCTTGTTTGGGCAAGCACATGCCTTACAATTCATGGAGGAGGAGGTAGAAAAATGGAGAAATCCATTTATTCAAGACAGTTAGCCTTGCACACCCCCTCCTATCCTAAAGAAAACCCCCTCTTTTTCACCAAATCCTTTCTATCAAATAGCACTTGCCCACTCTAGCTCATCAAATACATTTACTCTCAATCTTGTGCACCTAGCTTTCCAACCCCAGAGGGCATCAGAACAACCTCTCATGGAGATGAACCTTATAAACTCATTAGATTGTGAATCTTCCATTGGGGGGAGTACCACGGGCCAGCACATCCCCCTTTTAAAGTATCCTTTGGTGCATCAACAGTCCCTTCCTTGCATTCCTCAGCCTCCCCAAGTTTTTCAATGTAATGTACAGATTTTGAGTTGGAGGAAGGATTGCCAAGAACTAGCTTAGAGCTTTGAAGAGGATCATGCTGGTGACCTCTAAGAAATACTCTTTCAAGAAAACCTAGCTAATCAAATTGAATATTTAGAGGCTAGGATGAGACTGCTTCTTGAAAGAGAGATAAAACTTCTAGACCTTATGAAGGAGCCCCAGGACCTTGGAGAAAACAAAGTTGCTGCCTGTTCACAAGAGCAAAATCCCAATTTTGAGATCCTAAACTAGGGGAAAACAATAGAATCATGGGGTAAGAAGGAAGAGAAACAAGGTTTTTCTCAAAACCTTGAAGAAGCTAAGGCTGCTCCTACTCATGATAATGCTGATGACGTCCAGGAAAAGCTTTTCCAAGAAGATCTGGCTAGGCGAATAGTGGAGTTGGAATCCAAAGAGAAATTCCTCAGCCAATGTGTGATGGATGGCTCAGACCAAATAACACATTCCATGTCTAAGCACACTCCACCTACACATTTCCAAGAGAGCTATCAGGCCACACCTGATATTGATGAAGTGATGACCAAGTGGAAAGAGGATAATCATTTGATTCTAGCTTAAGGATTGCCTCCTCTTCCACATGCTTATACCACTTCACCCCTTCTCAAGGAAGAACCTATTCAGTAGGAAGCGAGTGAGGAGAAGAAGATCCAAGCTATAGTTCTCTAAGAGGCTATCATGAGCGACAATGAAGAAGAAATAATCATCAATGCTCCTTGTGAAGACCTTATCAGTAATGGAGAAGATGTAGGTCTTGCATATATGCAGATATTCCAACATTATGAGGAGGAACAAAAGCATGGAGAGCTCTCTTCCCCTTTATTTGATGAACTTCCTTGCTAATTTGATGAGGAGGATGACTACACTAAGGATCCTGAGTTAGAGGAGGATTAGGAGGATACCTTTGAACATCTAGAGGTCCTGATCTTTGAGGAGGAAAAGGAGAGGTCTGTCTTCTTGTAGGAATGCCTGAAAGAAGAGAGCTTTAAATAAAGAGGTGATGTTCTTATTTTGTGGGATGAGCAATCAGTTTGTGATTCCATTTCAGACATCACCACAGTCACCCTTCTTCAAGAAGGGCAAAAGGAAGCAGAGGATGAGTCTGACAAAGTCTTCAATGAGGCAGAAGGAAACAAGTCAGACCATGATACATTACAGAGGGAATGTGTAGATCAAAGGGCTTATGGTGATGAGCTAGTAGCCATTGATTTCTTAGTGAGGAGCACCAATATTAAGGACCAGCATTCAACAAGCCTCCAAGGACAAGAAGAATACATGTATGTTGGAGGCATGTTTGAATCTGACCCACTCAAATACAAGCCAACTCAGGTGGCAGGCAAGAGGAGTAGGTCACCAACTCTCTTTTTCATTCAGCTACTCTCTTAGCACCATAAGTCTTCTTGCCAGGAAGGGGACTTAAGAATTTTTCCCTTTGATCCAGGAGGGAGGCAAACATTCTTGGTTAGCTATATATAGTAGTTTGTTTTTAGTTTCTTTTCTTATTTTCCCTAAGTGTAGTTTGCATAGGTAGTGTTTTTTAGCCTTGTGTGTTTCCTTTTACATGTGGGGTAAAATCTTCATGTTTGATTCTTAGATCTTTTGGGGTTGTTTCTAATTCTTTCATGGCTGCATCTGACTCTGTGCCCAATGGACTACAAGGCAACTAGTCTCTAAGCATAGCAGGCATGCTTCCCCTGGTCACCAATTTGTTGACCAAATTTTGCCTCAAGCAAAAATTTTGGTCCCCTTCTTCCCTTGCTATCCATGCCAGTCATTTTCAAGTTGCACAAGTTCAATGAGTTTGGTTCATGGCCTGGTTCAAGTGGTTTAACGACCTTTGGTTCAAAAGTCCATCTTCAAGTTCAACATCTCAATTCAACAAGCATTGAACCATTGAACCATTGAACCATCCTTGGTTTAAAGGGTTTGGTTCAATGGGCTTGGTTCAAAGGGAGAGGTTCATCGGCCTTGGTTCACTAGTTCATCAATGTGCAATGGTTGAACCATTGAACCGTTGAACCATTTTGGTTTAATGGCTTGGTTCAAGGGTATGCTAGTTGGTCAAAGGGCAGTCTTCAAGTTCAAATGCCCTAGTGAAGGGTAGGCGATTCAAAAGAAAAGGACCCAGGTAAGTTCAGTTTTGTTCAAAGTTCAAAGTTCAAATTTCAAATTTGTCAAAATTGACTAAGTCCTAAATTCCTTCAGACTTTTGTCTATAGGAATTCCTTCGAATAAAAAGTCTGAAGGAATTCGGGCATAGCTCAAAGCAAAGACAGACCCAGGGAATTTTTGTAGACTTTTTGTTTGCAAGAAAATGTTTGCAGACAAAAGCCCACAAAAAATACACAAAGCCCACGAGAACCCGAGAGACTTTCTAAAGGATCAAAGGAACCACCAAAGGGCCCTGAAGGGTAGATGCCCTAGCAGGGGGCTTCCAGCCCAAATACAAAGGGAACTTTCAAAGAGCTAGAGGGTCACCTTCCATTGGAAAGGTGCTAAGAGGAAGCAAAGCTACAGAGAAGCCATGAAGACCTGATGACATTTTGATGGGGACGGTGACATCTCGGAGGACATCAAAATTAACAAAACAAGTTAGCCATTGGTTTTCAAACCAATGACAGTCGTATGAATGTCAAAGCTAGCAAAACAAAATGGCTATTTATTTTCAAACTGAGAGAGAGCTAACCAAGGGGCCAGAATGCAGTGACCCACTAAGAATTCACCCCCGAGGGCCGAAGGAGCCAGAAGAGAAAAATTTGAGAAAAGACAAAGAGACAAGCATGGAATGAGCAAGCAGTTAGTCCAAGTGGTGCCAATTTGAAAAGTGACTTTGGTAGGTGAAATAGTTCCTACAAATTGATCATTGGGGACACAAATAGCTAGCAATGTAACTAATTTCTCCATTTTACATTTAATGAGTAGACAAACCGTGTATTGACCTTGAAAAGGCAGACTTCAAACAGACAAAGTGCATAGGTCATTAATGTTTTGAGTGACTTGTTCTTCCTAATGAAGGGATGCGATAGGCCACTTGTAAAAAATGAGCACCAAATGGGCCTCCTTACTTCTCTTATATATTGAAGACTTGTCATTTTAAGAAACATCTTTCACATTTTGTAAGGCATAGCCCTGGCAAAATTTCACCTAAATCAATAAACACAATTTTTTTACCTCTTCTTGGATAGATATTTTTGTGTATGCCTTGAGTGTTGTTTGTGTTCAGTCATTATCTCTTGATGCTTTCATAGGTCCAACACCAACATAGCTATTGTCTACAAGGTGCCATTTTGTAACTGACAGGAGAAGAGATCTATTTGAGAGTTTAGAATAGAAGAGGTTACTTACAGTGTGCATTTCACAGCACCTTGGTGAGTCTCTATTTTTTTTGTTTTCATGAGAGCCTCCTTACCATTTTCTTACAGCCTGGTCCTTTTACCAAGTCTAAAGCGTATGTATGCATTTATCTAGTTTTAAGTGTGGATGTGAGAAGGTCATTTCATTTTGGTGTATCACCTCCTTAGATTAGTTTGTATTCCTGTAATCTTCCTCCCTTTTCATCCTCCCAGTTTATATATCTATACATGTATGTATTTGCACTTGCTAGAACAAACATGATGCATCAAAGGGAGCTAGCCCTTATCTAGAGACTCTCCCCTCTAGCTTCGCCAGTCCCATAGGTGAGAGGGGAGTTTCCATAGTTGTAAAGAGAAGGTAGGAGCTCGGCCTCCTACCAAGGGTACAATCTCTTGCATCAATAAAACCTCAAGGAGAAATATTTCAATATCAAAGATCTCATCTTAAAGGAAAATCTACATATGATGAACATGGAGAAAATTAAATGGGGTAAGTTTTCTCCTAATTGGCTTGGACCCTACATCATAACTCACAAGTATGGCTCAGGGACATATCACTTGTCTTCTCTCAAAGGAAGGCAAGAACCCAATCCTTTAAATAATTTGCACCTATGACCATTATTTTATTAATCAAGTGATGCTTCAACTTGTGTGTAACTTGAGCTCATCCCTTGGGAAACCCTATTACATTCATCTCCCTTCCTCTGAACCCTTATTCCTACACACTTAGTTAACATACAAACTGCTATGGTTTTTCCCTCAAAGTGGAAAACCTCTAAGCCTCTATAGTCCTATCCATGAATAAAGTAAAAAAAAATGGATACATAGACAAGTTACAATCTCTTAGGTCATGATTCTCAATGTATACTGATCCCTTGAAGGATAATGATGTAACTTCTTCTTGGCACTATAAATAGATTGCTCTTTTGAAGGATAACTATTAAAAATTAAAAACAAAAGATTAGACCACTACCTTGAAGGATGGATAAGCCAAGATTTTTTATCAAGGGAAATAATGAGTTAGAAGCTTTTCATATTGATCAAATTCATATGACCTCAACACAAACAAAATCCCATTGTAGGCTTCCTACATTGATCAGCTTACACAAGTAAAAAAAAAATTAAGTCATTAACTTGGCCATAGTAGCTCTTGGTTCACTCACCCAAGGGGCATACCATCCCCAAAAATAAGGTTATGCTACCCAAACACTCTCATCCCTTATACCTTTTTCCCCTCATACTCTTTCAAGGAACTTTGAACTCACTTGACACAAGGTGAGTACAACACTTCTCTAATAAACAAATGGTCAAATGATGTAATTGATGAAAGAGGCTCATACTCTTGAGCCTATTTATGATGTGAATATGGTCTTTATGAATACGTTTACATCATGCCTCTTTCTTTCACATCCCAATCATATGTTAATTTCTCTTCTGAGATCACATCTCACAACAAGATTCAATCACCTTCTCACCTTTTTCCAATTTTTCTTGATTCTTAGAGTTATGTGTTTAACAAATATTATCACTCACATATACATCTCAAGTAAAGATACTCAAATCACTACCCACAACCATACTAAAACTAATAAATCATTGCCTATTAATCTATTTCATATAATCCCATGAGAAATGCCCCCAACATGAAACCATAGTTTCTCTAAACAAAAATAAATAGGAAAACTATCAATACTACACCACTTATTTTAAGCATACACCATCACAAATATGGAAAAATGCTGAAATTAAAAACATACCCAATCCATTCATTTTAATCATAAACCATCATAAATATGTAAAAATACTAAGACGAAGCTAACCAATCAACTATGCATATACCATCACACATATGGGAAATTCTAGTCTAACTCAAATAACATGCTCAACATTAACATAACATAAACATCCACATCATTATAATAAATTTAACATCATCACTATCATATAAACACATCTCAAAATAAAAAACTCTCACATATATATATGTGAAATATGAATATACATCCATGAATCATATCAATATCATCTCTATCTCAAAAATTACATCTCTCATCTTTGACTCATAGGCTCATGTGTATACAACATATATAACAACATCAAAAATATCATCTAGCCCTCAGCATACTCAAGGCTATAGTCATGGTCATGAAGTAGCAGTATCATCACCACTCTTTACATGTCTACATCTATGTGAGATAGAAGCCATGGCACATTTCATTGATCTCTCCTACTCTCTAACCTCAGAATACCTTCAAATCTATGAAAACTCCCTGATGGCTCTCTCACAGTATGCAATCTCATCTAAAGTAGTTTTGTACCTCACTAGAGATATAGTCACTGGTGGACTCATCAAACCTATTGTAGGACCCTGTACTTGTCCCTATGGTAGAAGAGGAGTAACCCATCTTGTTACTCTAAAATTGTCTCTCTACTATCAGTGCAATAACCTAGCCTTGTAATGCCCTGATCTATCCCTATAATGTCATAACTTACCCTTGAAAGACTAAAACACATGCCTATACTACATCTCAGGCCTATAGAGCTACATATTAGGCATATATGATTGCATCTCTCTCTCTCTCATCACTCCCTATTAATTTGATGGTGGCCTCCTAACCTAAACCATTTGATGTAGACCTTTCCACCATGAAATTTAAGCCACTGTGCATCTAGGATCTACCACACATGGGCCTAATAGTAGCTCCTCAATATTTGTCCCATATATCTCTTAGGGTAAAGGTAATGGTTATTCTATATCATCCCTATTATATAGAGGAAAGGCAAGAGGCACATCCTATAACAAGCCAAATTTTCTCCTAACCCATGCCATGGGTGTCACTCTAACTCTCCAGCTCATCTCCCTCTGACCCATAACATGCTTTGTAAACCAACAAGTTGCTCTACCTATCCTCTAAATGTAAGGTATGTCAAGTAGGGCCTCCAAATAATATCTACAAGAATCAATCCATCTATCATACACCTATAATAATCAATGTCCCACACTCTACCATCTACTCATGTCTGAGCCATACCCTCTCTCCACCATCTGAATCTAACCCTAAAACTAGTTGTAATCATGGTGAGTAACCCCAATGACCATATCACCATGATGTGTTTATATGCCTAACAATAGAGTAAATGCCCAACACACAAACTATACAATCATTTTAGCCTCAAACCCCATAACTCTATATATAACTATGCCAAAAAAGTTGGTCCCCATGCATATAATATCTTCTACTCAACCATTTGCGCTAATATCTCTATTAATATAATCAAAAATCTCCCCTCATCTATGTTTGGTAGTATATATAATTTAATCCCTATCATCATCAGGATACTAGACCAATGTTGTTCCTTATCAATAGTGTATAGCGGCTCATATGCAAAGCTCATTGAATGATAGGTCACCTCACTAACATGCTCCCTAAACATTGTTACCATATGAATATCATGCTCCTCTCTCAAACAAGAGAAGAGCTCCTCACCCTAGAGTGGCAACTATAAAATATTATATACATCCTCTTACATCACTATCAACTCTTTGATAGGAAAATTAAACATGTTGGTGGTGTTATCCCACCTCTCTATCAAAGCTATCATCAAATAACATCACATGCAACCTAGAAATATGATTGCACTCCTCATAACCCTATAGCTACAATGTGTTCCCACTCATCCATGGTGACATCCCTCCTCATCCTCATCAATAGTGTAGGTAGATGATCTCATAATGTCAACTCCTACCTAGTCTCCATCCATATACATAAATCTCAAGTCACATACTTTCCAATATAACCCTCCACCATTTTTTCCATCTTCTTTGGGAGAACTACATTAGCCTAAGGCCCTCATCTAGGATATGTATGTAGCTTTCAATCAATACAAGGTTTTATAAAGTTAGCTCAATCATATACCCACCTAACTATATAATCTATTAACCCACCTAAAACATAGGCCTGATTGTTTATCTCTAAGCCTTAGGCCTAACCACCTATCTATATACCCTAGGCCTAACTACCTATCTCTAAAATTTGAGCCCCATAGCCTATATATTTCAAGTCTAGGCCCCACTACCTATATCTTAAACTCTAGGCCCCATGGCCTATATCTCACACCCTAGACCCCATGACCTATCTTTTAAGCCTTAGGTCCCATGACCTATTTCAACCTACCTTTTCTTAGCCACTTCCCTTAATTAATTTTTAACCATACCTCACCCTTTTTCCCTACACATTGGGAGAACTACATTGGCCTAAGGATCTCACCCAAGCTATGTAGGTATCACTCAATTGATATGAGGTCTTCTAAGGCTAGCTTGACCATTAGGCTCATCGACTAACTCAATTAGGTATCAAAAATTTTCATTTTATTCCTATTTAGGTGATTTCCATTTACTAATGTTGATATTATATGTTAATATTAGTGCTTGGTGTCATCTAACATCAACACCTATATCAACCAATGTCGATGAGCACCATCAACATCGATGACTAGTTTAGCCCTAGGATTGAATAGCCTACCACCAAAATTTAGGTTTTTTCCTAAAAAATATCCCCCAACCCCTTCTAAATTCACCCAAACCTACCCTTACACCATTTACTACCCCTCAAATTGTACTTTCTTCCCCTAACAATTTAAATTTATCCCAAAAAATAAACTAGTTACCTTAAATCAAAATTCAACTCAAAGAGCATCTTACCTCATCTTTCCATCTCTTCTATGCTAGAATGGCTAAAACTTATGATGATGTACCTCTAATTAGGTCCCCTCCTACCTCTACCATCTCTACCCACAATAACACTCTCTCAATGACACCATGGCCCACCAAGCACTCAATCACACCCTCACTCTCACACACTCTTCTCAACCACTTATCTCTTAGCAACTCACCACAAATAGATAGGCTAGATCTATCATATACCCCATAACACTTAGAACTCTTTTTATCTAATCAACTATCACAAATGAGTTTTAATGGGCCACCAAACCCCTTTTTGTCCTATTTGGTCACCCACTAACATCAACAATGTTGACCTAAGATGCTGATGTCGATAATAATTACTACTAACATCAGTGACATAACCAACATTGATAACCTTAAAATTAGAGTTTTTAACCCCAACCACCACTATTTGGATTACACCCAAAGTTTGAGGCAACTTGGAGATCATGTATATCTCCTTGACCATGAAAACAAATCATAGAGATCATTTATATCTCCCTGACCATGATAAAAAACCTTGGAGATCACATATATCTCCCCAACCATGATAACCAAACCTTAGAGATCACTTAAATCTCCACCCATGATGACTCTAATTAGAGATCATGAATATCACTTTGACCATTGACCCTTTTGAACTAACCTTACATTGTTTGTCTTGACCACTTTTGCTACCTCACTATAGTTGGCTATTGTACACACACACACACACACACACACACACACACACACACACACACACACACACACACACACACACACACACACAAGGTGTTTTATATTGTGACCAAGCCAATCATGTCACCTATAACCTTTTGTGTTTACCAAGATCACTTCTTACCTTAGATGCTTGGAACACATGGACCGTTAGAGCTAAAAATTTGATCATTTTCACCTTATCAGTTATCAATTACAAGCTATGATTTGGTTATTTCTATCTGAGTCCTCCACACCTTTACCTATTATTGATTATGTTGACTATAACTCATAGTAGTATATGTGCAAGCAATGATGTTACCATATTCTCACTCAACATCCACCCACCTAATTAACTCCTTATCAAACTAGTACCCAATTTTAGATTCTCCTCCATTGATTCTCATTTTGAGGGGGGATACCTGATCCCATACGTAGAGCATCCAATTTTTATTTTTGTCTTATAATTTGTTAGTATATATTATAAGACAAAAAGTGGCAAATGTAGACACCAAAATTATTTCACACACATGTGTAACTCCCTATGTTGAAACCCCCCTTGATCCACTTTTAATAATTAGCCTTCTTAACCCATGTTTTCACCCCTCACACATTTAATTAATTTAAAAATATTTAATTAATTTAATTAAAAACTACTTATGCCACCTTACCTAGCCACCTCATCCTAAGACTAACTCTTACCCTCTGAGTTACCTCAAGACTTAGTCCCCTAATACTAACTACCCATGACTTGTTTTCACCCCTAACATAAATTCCTAACTAACTACATTCTTTTTGACCTTGCATTTCTACCATTCTCTAATGTATACCACACTTGGCAAGAGAAAGAATAGAAAATAGGCTAAAAATAACCCTTTTACCTATTCTTATGCCACTAATGTCAATCAACCCTTGGTTTAAATTGGTAGGATTATCAAAATCAATTATTTAAGACAAATTCTATAATAATATTTGAGTCAATGAAAATTAAAAAAATAAACCATTCACATACAAGATTTGGTATTCAACTTTCTACATCTAGGCTTACCATTACTCTACATAAATTAGTCTAGATTAGGAATTGATATACTACATAGATCTTGGATTCTTTTAAACTAAAAAAACACACTTGTATTTTATTTTCACTTATTACTTCAACATGCCTTATTATATCTATCTATTTATCACTCATGGTTCATCCATTTCACTAGCTAAGTATATCTCTATGTTTTGTAAGTCTTTTAAACAATCATTTTACAATTACTTTACATTATACTATATATCATTTTATGAATATCCCAGCTCTCCCTATAAAGGATTTGTAAAACTCCACATGTTTCCCTCTACTTCAAACATACCAACCCTCTATATAGACCCACCTGAGTCTTACCCATTCCCTTATGACTCTTCCCAACCTCACAAACTTGACCACATCTACCTCCTATCTCAGAAAGGTCTCTTGTAACCTCTTGAGAACCTACTACCCCTACCAACATCAATCACATAATTGACATCAATATAATATATCCTTACCAATATCGGTAGCCTAACCAACATCGATGACTATGTATTTCCACCAAATTCTCTAAGCCTACCTAAACAATCTCCAAAAACACCAATAACTCACATTACATTCACTGTGTCACTCTCTACTACACTTAGACTACAATAACAGTATGAACATCTCTCTTTCTTACTCTCTTTTCCATTTTATTATTCATTACCATTTTATTTCAAAATGTGTACTTTCATCCCTAAGGAAGTTTGACACCTCTAGGAACAAGCACATAGCTTGGCAGCTCACTCATATACCTACTAACAAATATTTTTGGTGGTAGTGCTTTCTTATTCATAAGTAGTCCTCCTTAGCCAAAGTGGAGTGCTCAACATCATCTAGATATGGAATGCAACTAATCTAGGTTATCTCTAATATCTAATCCCTACCCTTCATGTCTATTTCTCCTTAAACATAAAATAGATTCAAAATTTAGTGAAACAGATGCTCAAGTAGCTCAAGTTGAGATAAATGATGTTGATGAAAATATTCCTTAGAAATGATTTCATTCAAATATATGTGAAGATAGGGGATTTATACTTCAATAAGTAAGATTGCCTCTACCTCGAAGACTAGAGATAAAGGGGTAACACCAATGGAGGTTTGAATGCTAGTGTGATATGCCCATAAGGTGAATGGGATGTGCAACTGCCAATCTAGACCTGAAGCACTAACAACTTTGGTTAATATTTTGGTGAGGGTTTTATTAGAGGTTTCCATTTATCCATTTACTTATGGTTTATAAGGTGAGGAAAAGCTTAAATCAATGCAAAATACATTGCATAAACCTTGGACTTGCCTATTCTTAAAAGATTTGCCATTATCGATGATGATATTATGAGGAATACCAAAGTGATAGATTATATGGTGGTTGATAAAGTCAATGATATTATTTACTTTAGTAGAGATTAGATGAATATATTCCACTCACTTAATTAAGTATTTGGTGTTTGTGATGATGGAGCTATGTCTCTACAAAAAGTGGGGGTTAATTTCCCTAATGAGATCGAGCCCCCATTGAGAGAAAGTCCAAAAGTCCTTAGATAATTGAAGGATATTAGATAGTTCATGATGTAAATTAGCATGTTTTTGACATTTAACACACTTTTTTACATAATCACAATAGTCTTGGTTGAGGGTGGGTCAATATTAGCCAAGGTGAAGGATATGTTTAGAGACCACTAGGCTGCTAAAGTGTCCCCCACATATCCCATCATGTGTTTCTTTGATGGCATGGGAAGCTTCATGGATATGTAGTAATGAAGAAGGAGACCATAAAAACCATTTTTGTAAAGGATTATCCCTATTATGGTGTAAGAAGAGGTACTCTGAATAAAATATCTTCAGGCATTCTTAGAGAGGTTGGGAGGAATAGTGTCTAGGTTGAGATAGTTGAAAGTTTGGTCATACCAAATGTTAGATTCTACATTAAAAATAGTAGGGAGGTCATATTTTCCATAATATGGTATGGTAAAATGAATGAATGGTGACAAATATTTTGGAATTAGAAGGCTGAGAAGGGATTTGAGAAGTAAGGTAGGCCATTATATCCACAAATTTATTGGTAGATCGAGGAATGGATTGGACTAGGTAAAAGGAATCACCCCTCCTAAGGATGACCACCCCATTTTGACCTAGTTGACCATAAGCTAGGAATCGCCAAAGACATGGATTATCTTAATTCCCAAGATTTGAGCAGTTTAGAGACCTATCATTAGGGCTTCATACTCGACCATATTATTGGTGCATTCAAAGTCAATTTTGAAGGAGAGAGGAAGGGGTTCACCATCAAGAGGAATGAGAATAATTCTAGCATGCCCTCCTTGTTGGTATTTTTATCCATTGAATAACATGGTCATTTGGTAGGTTATGTCATATTCTTGAAAACACCCATGATAGGCTCATCTAAAAAGGCAAGAAGAGGTAGTTGGTTATTTGTTAAAGGAGATTCAACCAATTGATCAGTAATGACCTAACCTTTAATTGACTTTTATTAGAGGAATTCAAGGTCAAATTTAGCTAGGATCATGAGCCACTTAGCCATATGTTTATTTTGGAATGGTTTAGAGTGTATGTGTTTGAGTGGGTTAGTATTAGTGATGACATAGGTTTTATGGTTAAGAAGGCAGTGGTGGAGTTTGGTGGCTGCAAAGGTCAATTATAAGCAAAGTTTCTTAGTGTGTGTATATCAAGTCTCATATTATATAAGTATATGGTTAATTTAGTATATAACTTGCTCTTTGTGTTGTTCATCTCGGTGAGCCAACATTTCCCCTAAGGAATGATTAGTGGTAGAGATATATAGATAAAAGGGGTGGTCATCCTTAGGAGGGGTGAGGATAGGTGGTGACAAAAGGTACTATTTGAGTGAATAAAAGGCCTTTTTACAATCACTATTCAAGTTGAAAGAGACATCCTTCTTCAAAAGGTGAAGGAAAGGTTGACATCAATCTAAAAATTGGGAAATGAAATAACAAAGGGATTTGAGTTTTACCTATAGGCTATGAAGCTACTTAAGTTTTGTTGGAGGAGGCATGTCTAAAATTACTCTAACTTTAGTAGGGTCTACTATAATTCTATGAAGAGAGATGATAAAGCCAAGAAGCTTTCCTGAAAGGACCCCAAAAATGTATTTCTTTGGATTTAGATGCACATGAAAATGGATGAGGCACTCAAATATAATCATAGGAGTAGTCAAGTGATCTTTTTAGAGTTTGGATTTCTTGAGAATGGCATCCACATAGTCTCTATAATTTTATGGATGATATCATGGAAAATATAAGTCATGGCATTTTGCTAGGTTACACCAACATTCTTTAACCTAAAACGCATGACTCTATAGTATAAATTTCCCAAAGGGGTGGTAAAGGTAGTTTTATGTTGATCTTCAAGAATAATCAAGATCTAATTATATCCTAAAAACCCATCCATGAGAGATAACATCTCATGTCCATCTATAAGATAAAAAATCTAGTCAATTTTAGGTAGAGGGAAGTCATCCTTAGGGTAGGCAAGGTTAAGGTCATGAAAGTCCACATAAATGCATAGACCCCCCATGACTTTGGTGATAGGTAAAATGTTTGAGACCCATTGGGGGTAATCAATGGGTTGATTGAAGTTTATGGATAGGAGATGTTGAAGTTCTTCATTGACAATAAGGGTTATGTGGGGATGCATGCATCAAAGTTTTTATTTAATAAGAATGGCATCATTGTGAGTGACTATGTTATGGGTAGAAATAGTGGGGTCAATCTGAGGCATATCATTGTAATACCAAGTGAATGCTATGTTATGGTTTTAGAGGAAAGAGGATAAATTTTGAAGTTCCTTTGTATTTAATGATTTACCCAATTTCATAATGAGGGGGTTATCTAGAGTGCCTAAGTTAATATCAATGGTAGATTCATTTAACATAGTTAGGGCCTTAGGAGGAAGGGATTTGTGGACAGAATAATCTCTTGCACCGATGTAGGTAAGAATAGAATCATCATCTTGATGTTGGATGGTGTTGATGGTGGGATAATTGGTCTCTAACATTTCAGGATGTATGAGTGGAAGGACTTTGGTTTGGCCACTCTTGTGGTAGATGAGAGGGCCTAAACTTATAGTATTGATCAAAAAAATTATGAGGGATAATATTAGGGTCTTCAAGTGGAGAAAGTGGTTGGGTTGGAAAGGATTAGATATCTTCCTCTATGGTGGCAATGGGTTTGGGTGAATTAGTGGATTCTTGAGGTGGTTCATACCCAAGTCCAAATGACTCATGAGGTTGCAAATTTTTGAGATGGGGTAACTCATGAGGCCCTTGTTCATAACAATCAAGGTCAAATCCTTTTCAAGCACATCTATGAAGATACACCTTAGTGAAATCTTGATTTCTAAGATAGTAAAAGTTAGAGGTAAATAGCTGGATGGATGATGTAGTGGTAGGGAATAGAAGTGGTTGATCAAGTCCCCCATAAATGAAATTCATTTTATGGTTAGGGAGACCAATGGGATGATGGTTCCAATGTTAGGGTCATAAGAAGGGTCATGTCTGAGATTCATATATTCTTGTGGGGTAAGGAGGACATCTAAGTCAAAGAGTCTATATTCCCTAAAAGAAAGACATTGGAATGTAGTTATTATGGGGTCTTCTATAGGAATTTAAGAAGAGGGGATAGATGAGCTAGTGGAAGCTTCATCAAACATTAGGTGTGAAAATGCTATGGGTTTTCACTAATGAGGTTGTGTTATTGGTAGATGGTTATGTGGTGGATGAAGGAGAAAGAAGGATGTCATTGGGTTAATATGCCATATTGAAAGATGTAAAATGATTAGGGTTAGCTTGGATAGTCATAACTTTCCCTTCATGTTTAAACTTGATGCATCAATGTAGGGTGTAAGGGACACAAATCATTGAATAAATCTAAGGGTGTCTAAGTAAAATGTTGTATTAAAACTCTCATTATATAACAAAAAGAATTCAAGAATAGTATGAGGCCATACACAGATGTGGAGGATAACTATACCCAAGGTGGTATCCATAGTATCATTAAAAGATCAAAAGAGCATTGAGATTTCAAACATGATATTTTTTGGTAACTGTAACTAGTCATAAGCATGGGAGGAGATAATATTAATGATAGCTCCCCCATCAGTCATCACCCTTTTGATGTGGGTTTGTTAATGTAAATTTTAATGAAGAGGAGGTATCAGGATCTTCTAAATGAATAGAAGGTATTTATGAATTCTTCAAGGTGACAAGGTTGGAAGTCTAAACGGTACTAACAAAGTGGCTAGAGACTGAGGATCATCAGGTTGGACCTTGATGGATTTTAGAGACTTTATGAGTACCTGATGGTGATGGGGAGAGGTAGAGATTAACTCATATAAGCTCATCTTTGTTGGAGTTTGGTGAAGTTTCCTAAGGATAACTTTTCAAATGGATATTTCACATGGGTTAGGGTATGGAGGGTTAGATGAGGAGGCACCTAAGATAGACACCTTGGGTTTGTTTGAAGATGTACAAGGTTGGGTATTATTTATTTAGGAGTTTGGAGAGGGGTAAATCCAAGGAATGGATGCATTAGTATTCCCTTTATCCTTTTATTGGGATCAAGATCAAGTAATCATGTGAATAGTGTGGATAAGGGCGTTCTCTAAATTGGATGGTTTCTTCAGTTCCTCCTCTCCACTTTTAGGTGAGATCATAAATTGGATGGGTTGAGTTAGTGGTTTGATTAGTAATGGGGATAAAGGAGGTTTGTCTGATAATATATCATCATCTTCATATAAGTTGTGAACAAGTGCTTGGAGATATTTACATCTCTCAGTGTCATGTTCTAGTGCCCTATGATATGCACATATCAAGTTATCATTAAACAAAGAGGGTTTGGTATGTGAAGGGTCAAAGGGTTTTATGGGTGGTAAGATCAAGGAAGAAGTTTGTAATAACCTCTAGAAAATGGTTAAGTAATATTTGACTAAAAGTGGTAGATGTTTAGTGGTTTCTTCTTTAGGTGTTGGAATGGGAGGTTGTGTGGATGTAGGTTTGGTGGTTGGTGCCTTGGAAAAAGTGGTATGATTGGTTAATGGTTTTGGTTTAGGCATAATGTTTGATGGGCTGATGGTAGAGGAGGGCAAGGTAGGTAACTTAGGAATTGTTGGTGTAGTGGGGAAGGGTGATTTAGAAAGCAAGTATGAAGGTGTGACCAATAAAGGTGGTGGGTTTTTGGTAAAAATGATGGACTTTGTGTTTAAGGTAGAGGGATAGGGACTTATAGTGGAAGGCAAGGTTGAGTGAGGTAAAATTTGGGGTTTTGGGCCCTTTGGTGCTTTCACCTCTTTGGTTATTTTAGTTGTTAGTTTTGGAGGGGATTTGGTTACTCTAGTTGTCTTGGTGGGTTTAGGTGTTTGAGGGTTAACAAATTTGAAGGAGGTTTTGGTTAGTTTGGTGTAAGTTTTAGTTGGTTTAGAAGGGCTAGGTTGGTCTACCAAAGAAGGGGTTAGAAGTTCCAATCTGGATCCCTTACCTTTATCTTGACCTCTGATAGAAGGTTTTGTAATTAGAGTTTGGGTGGATGGAGCCATATTATCTTGTGAGATAGCTTCCAAAGAGGGGGTGGATGGTTCTACAATAAGGGAGGTAGGTGTGGTATCCTCTAATGGAGGTGTGGATACAATTGTTTCCTTTGTTTGGGTGTCTAAAGGAATAGAAGGTATCCTTTTTTATTCCATTAGGGTAATTGGGAAAGAAGCAGTTGAGGAAACATTTCCTTTGTTAATGGGTTCACTAGTAACCAGATTAATAGTATGTGCCTCATGAGATGGTTCAAGTTTATTTTCATGATGAGGGGTAGAAGGATCATGAATAGGGAAAGGCTTGCAAAATATGTTGAGGTCTTGGTTTAATGGCACATTAGGATTATCCAATGTGATCTCCCCCTTGTGAGTGAGGGATTGGACAAGGTATTTAAAGGTATTGCACCTACTGATGTCATGTACTATGACTTGGTAAAAAATGCAATGGTCATTATCATTTACCAATCGGATATGGAATGAAAATTATCAAACTATTGGGGTGGTTTAATTGGTGGAATTTGGATGATTTTGGATTTAATTAAATTTTCCAAAATAGAAGGATAAGGCTCCCCAAGTGGAGTTAATGATTTATGGTTGTTCCAAGTTTTCTTTATTTGGTTTTGGTTTGGATAGTTGAAGGGTTCAAAGGTTTGGTTCCCTAGGTTTTGTTGGTTGGTAGATGGTGAAGGTATGGCTTTGAGGACAATAACATTGGTTGTGGCTTTGCTCTTTGAATTAATATTGGTTGGGTTGTTTATTTTGGAAGAAGAGGGCTCATTGGGTTTGTAAGTTGGGTTCTTGTTCTTCAAGTTTAATCTTCCCTTATTAATGGCTCTATTCTCTAGTTTGTGAGCCATGGTAAAATCTTCATCAAATATCTAAAATCTTTAGACATGTAATGTGGATGAAATGTGTTTTTCACATGCCAAAGTGAAGAGCTATGTAAACTTAGGTTGAGGCAATAAAAAGGAAAGTTGGTTAATTAGGCTCCTCCAACGAGCCAAAAAATAGACAATAGATTTCTATTAGAATTACCAAATGGAATAGATGTTGGTAATAGAACTTTCTTGAATATATTGATCAAAAAGGGATCCAAAAAAAAAATGGGCTAGTTGGGCAAAGGAGAAGATGGAGTATTTTGGGATGGCACTATACCAATCTAATGCTAGTCCAAATAAGGACATAGGAAAGGTATGGAGGAGAAGAGCATCATTATGGAAAATCAAGTAACATGCATGCCTAAATGATCTTAAATGTTGTTGGGGGTCCTCATTGATTTGAAATTTAGATAATTTTGGTAATTCCCATTATGGACGATATGTTCAAAGAGGGATAGATGGATGGATGGGATCATTGAAAATTTAGTCAGAAGAGATTAGGTTATGTGATATCGAGATGGATGACTCAAGGGTAGTCATTTTATACATTAGCATCTTAACTAAGTCTATTTGGGGTTGTTGGGTTGGATAGGTATTGACACATTTTTTTAGGGCTAGGTAACATGGGAATAACTATTGGATGATTGGGATGATGTCACGTGTGTGTGTGAGGTTATGTAAGAATGGGTGGAAGGTGAAGGTATGTATACTTGTGTGTTAGGAATATATTGAAAATATGTCATGGGTATGTTTTGGAGGGTTTATGTGTGGCATTGAAGTGATTAGTGGGTTAGTTGGTTGAAGGTGGGTAGTGACTAAAGTGCTTATAGGGGGAAGTTTTTATGGTATGGAGAGTATCAAGTTATGAAAGGGGGTTGAGGTTGGTATATTGGTTAAACTAAAGGGAGTGGTAGAAATGGCTGTGGAAGACACCATGTCAGAAAAAGGGGTAGAAGTGACAAGGGGTAAAGTTGAACCAAAATTAGAGGTATTGGTCATGATAATATGTGTTTGGGTGGTGGTGGTAAATAGACCAATGGTAGAAGATAAAGATTGAATAATATAAGGGTGGGATGATGCAACACCAACCATAAGGTGGTGTGCCATACCATAGGATGGATCCATGAGAGGAACCAAAGACATTGAAGTATGGTAGGCTAAGATGTTAAGCTAGTGTTGTAAAGTAACCAGAGTGTTGTCTAAAAAGTTGTAAAAATATGAATCACCTTCAAGGATTTTTTTAGGCACCATAGGTGGGGGATAATGGTGTGGTGATGTGTGGGGTGATATATCAATGTTTGAAGTCTAATCCATGGATGAGGATGAAGAAGAAGATGGTGGTGGGTTGTTTTGGTTTTTCACTTATCATCTGGTTAAGACCATATGAGAAATTTATAAATGGATAACAAACCTCTTTCCTCACACAATGAGCAAATAAAAAAATCCAAAGCAAACAAATCACACACTAATATTAAAATTAATCCTAGGATTTATTTTAAATCACTTTTGGCTTATGCCTTGAATAATATGAAAGGGGAAATCGGCTTGAATAGGTCCTAAACAAGGTACTCTATGTTTGGTTTTGGGTTATGTTTAGGCACTCAAGAAGTTTGTATTGGATCGAGTACATAGCTTGGTACTTGGGGATTTATCTCCTCACTTCATGATCCCATAGCCAGTGTGGGAACTTATCCAATATATATTGATTACCAGAGTTTATACTCAACCAAAGAGTTGAGTTAGTTATCCCCTTGGTGATTAAATCCAATTACAATAAATGGGAAATGGTAAGTTGATCTGCTAGGTGACAGAATCTTAGTCAGGCCTTATGTCGAGTGATTTTTATGTTTTTTTTGTGCAAGTAGTTTGGTTGTGTAACTTTTTTTCACTACGGTTAATTTTCCTTGCCTTTAATTAATCTATGTGAACTAATTAAGCAAGCAAGCAAACAATATATGCAGTTAATTTTAACCCAAAAGAAAAAAAATTGATTTGTTTTTATGAAAACAAGAAAAAATAAAATGCACCTAAATTAAACATGAATATGAAATCTTAATCCTAGGATTAATGATATTTTTATTTTTATAAATTAAAGAAAAAAAATACAAATTTATACTTTTTTATTTTTTCCTGATTTTCTAAATAAAAGAAGCTAAAACTCACATTTTGAAAGAGATGAATGATTAATTTTCAAAAATTAAATTACATATAAATGAAATTTTAATAATTCAAATAAATTTCCTAAAACAACTAATGAACCCAAGAAAACTCAAGGGTCCCACCAAGCATGCCAAAATGTTTCTATCTAATTTTTTTGCCTTTCTTTTTTTTTTTTGAAAAGAAAGAAAATAGGAATAGGGTGTGTAGAAAAACCTATTGAATGTGCACATGTTGGATGCAATTGATTGTGTATGGATCCTATTTGGCTTTTTATTATTACCTAAAAATCATAAAACACTAAAATAAAATTGTTTGTTAGACAAGTAGATGGGTGGATTACCTAGTGGGAGCTAGATCTTAGAAGTGAAAGCTTTCTCAGAGGCTATCAATCAACCTTCTTCAAAACACTTATGTTTGAATGATAAAAGAAGTATATTTTGCATAAAAATATAAAATGAATCATAATAAAATAGTAAATAACTAAATTTGATACAATAAAGGTAAATTATTTTCAAAAGATAACTAAATTAATGCAATAGTTTAATTAATACTAATGCTAAAAATTGGTAAAGGTTACTATTTTGGTTTGGTAAAGTCGTGAGGGTCAAAATTATTATTTTATTGGTTTGGGTAGATGTTAAAGCCTTAAGTTATAAAAATATATGGATAGATAAATGAGGCAAATAATTAAATATGGAAAAGGAAAAAGAAAGGTAAAGATGGCAAAGAGGTAAAAGAGGTAAATGGGATAAAGGGGATAGATGAAATGGAAATCACCAAAGGGATTAAATGAGATGAATTGAATAAAGAGGAAGGGGTTAAGGGATAAATATTATGGAGGTTAATAAAATAAAATTGCAAAGGGAAATAAATAAAGAACTGAAATTACAAAATAAAGTAAATTATCTCAATGTTGTTGAAGTGGCTTGAAGATGTTGATGATGGTTGAATGTTGATAAAGCTTGAAGAAATTTTGGTAGAGTTTAATTTATTTGATATTTTCTTCTCCAATATGATTATGACCTCCAATATTATGACCTCCTCCAAAAACCTGAAACAAGATGTTAAAAACTAAAGACTAACTTTTAACTTAACCTTTGGTGAAGGAAGGGGCATATTTATAGAATCTGATGTTGGGAAACATGCCAAAAGAGTGGGATAGTGAATAAATTCAAAATTTTCCAAGTTTTGAATGATTTAGTCAAGGTGATTTTTGTGGGGATTCCGATGTGGGTTATAAAATATCCATCTTTGTACATGAATCCAAGTTTGAATGGAAATCATGCACATGGGTTTTAATGATACCAAAGACCTTTTACCACCCTTATTTGTATTCATTAAAGAAATTAAATAGGTGGAAAATAAAAAGTGGCACCATTTTATATGTTGGGAATTAAAATTCTAAGGTGAGGTTGGTGGATATTCCCATGTGGGTTGGAAAGTCTTCCATTTGGGTTGGTGAGCCTTCATTTGGGTTAAAAAGTCAAAAAAAGATGCCTTTTGTCTTTCCCAAAGTCTTAAAGGGGTATATGTCTCTTTTAAAGTATAATTTAATTTGGGAATAAAAAAATACATGTTTTTAATGAACCCTTAAGTTTAAATTCTTCACATGTCAATGGGGGCCCTTATGATGCTTGAATGAGGTCATCAAGTACTTTGGGAAGGGTCAAAAGTGGGGTATGATGTCCCACATCAATCCACTTCATTTATAATCCATGTCACTTGCCATATCACCTCCCAAATCAAATCCCATTCCACTTGACATGTCACATGACATGTTACATTCTATGTCACTTGCCATGTCATCATGAATAGTGATAGTGGGTCCCATAGTGAATAGTGATGGTGAATAGTACTTTCAAATAGTGATTTTGAATGATATTTATGATTATGATAATAGTGATTTTATTGGGATAAGAGGGGTTTTGGTAAGTTTTAATAAATTTTATGGGATCTTGAGACATTTAGGCATCAAAAACCATAAGTGTGCAATTTTCTAGTGTCTACAGTAAAAGTTTAAGCTTTCTTTTCTCCATTGGATCAAATGATGTGATAAAGCATGGGCCATTGGATCCTAAAATATGTAAATAAGTTAGGTTAGGGTTTTAGATGTATAAAATACTTAGGATTAGGGTGTTAATAATAAGGTCTTTCTTATATTAATAAATATGTCAGGGCCTTAGGATTAAAACCTTAAGCTAAAGTGTGAGGGACCAATCCAACATGAAAAGGAGGGTCAAAGAACCAAAATTAGGCTACGTAATTAAGAATAAAGTCCTATTATTATTATTAAATACTATGGGACATTAGTGTTAAAGTCTTAGGCTAAATTAGGAGATTAATAAAAGGACCTTGTAGAATGAACAACTAGCTATGCATACAATGGAACTTTTAAAGGAGGAATATAAAAAAGGGGACCAAACATTTTAAGTTAAGTTATATCTATGTTAAAAAACAAAAATAAGCTTAAAACATGAGATTTATCTTTATAGCTAAAATGGATTTTAAAATGGTTCCCACCAATTTGATTCCTGCCACATTTAAATTTAAACTGAGGGTTTTCCTACGGTTTAGGGATATGAATCTCTCAAGGACAAATGCCATGGAACATGCAATTAGAGAAATAGAAAAAACATTTGTTAGAAAATTTAGTCCAAATTAAATTCAAAACAAAACAAATAAATTATGCCTTTAACAAATTGGATGAGCTTCAAATTCTATAAATGATCATGTCATGTTAAATTTTCATGTTCAAACTTTTATGTTTTTTGGGGGTCCCAATTTTAAAAAATAGGGATATGTTGGTCCAAAATAACCCTTTTGTAATCTCCTTGATGTAGCATTGGGAAGCACTAGCTAGTCCTACAAGTTAGACTTTTATACAAAATCAACAAGGTGGTACTTGCTAGATTATAGGTTTGTGATTGGATGGTTGACATAACCATGCTGTGAAAAGGCATTATATTATGTATACTTAGAATGAATATTCTTATATGTTGAAATCATGGCTATAATTTATGTTGGTTTTATACTTAGGAGAGAGAAATATAACCCTGATGAGGAGGATTTAAAATCTTGGGTACCTATAAGTGATGCCATGAAGTAAATGTAGTAAGATGGTGGGATTATGATCCTTGTAACCATCATGTGAGATCACAAAGTTGTGGAGAGGATGATGTAAGAATTTGGTTTACATTTGAATGCCTATAATTGGTTCTTTAATGTTTATTTTGGTTAGTGTATGATGTTTCACTAACCTATGAATGATGATTTTTGAATTAGAAATAACCATATAGTATGAGTTACTATCTTGTGCTAGCATTCTGTGATGAATGATAAAGTTATGTGAAAGACATAACACATGTTGGTAAAAATGCTTCAATATATTTTGAAATATGTTAGAATATGATTGGGTTGTACAATTTTAACTATTGTCATGAAAATTTATAGATTTTTGTGATAAGGTTTTCCTCATGATAAGAGGAATAACTAGTTGAAAACTAGTTCACTATCAAATTTTTTTATCTTGAATACATGAGAAAAATGGAAATTTTGAATGTACCTTTATTACATAAGATAATATCTAAAAAAAGTGTGATTGAAAGGTAGTAAAATCCCTTTTTTTTCATTTAATGAGGAGAAAAATTTAATCACTTGGTTAGTAATGTCTGTTTTTTCTAGAATGGCTTAAAAGTCATGCCTACACATCTAGTTGAATTTTAGTAATCTTGATATAATTGTGTTAAAAATTATGGTATACCAATGGATTATTCTAAATTAAGAATATATTTGGGATGGCATACCTATTACCAAGTTTGTAAATTACTATTTTTTTGAAAATGAATGGCCCTATGAGTCATAAACATTGAAATTATGCACTGAGTTGGGATATGTGTGGACATCTAATGTTATAATGACTTATGTATCTCCCCATTATTTTTCTTGGTGTCATAAAAATTACATGTGAACCAATAAAACATTTCTTATTACTTGGTTTCAAGGAATACATGGTTTTATTCACAATCATGATGGGAACATCAAGTAATTGAGGATGAATGTCTCTTACTTGGTGGTGTGTTATATCCTCACTCTATGTTAATAAGTAATATAATGGTATTATTAATAATTTTTATGATTAAGATGTGAAAGTACACAAAAAACATATCAATATTAGAAAAATTATGGTAAGATACCAAGGGAAGACACCCTTGTTAAAAAACTCAATTGTTGATGGTTGCATAGTGGATTATTTTGTAAAAGACTAATAGAGTCTCTTTGGACAGCCTAGTCTCTGGTCATTAATTCTAGTCATCAAGATGAATCCTCTCTAAGAGGGGGAGTATGTTACAACCCTGCCTTGAAATTCATTGCATTGTTGTTTGCATACTAACTCTATAGGGTCATCTTAGTGAGATTGGCATTTTAACTACTTAGTATAGTTGATTATTCTATTTTAGGACACTATGTTATTAACTATGATTCATTATTCAGTATATGTATATGCATACTTCAGTTATGACATATTATTTTATTCATTTCATATAATATTTTATTACTATTTGATGTATATTCCTTGAGTAGGTGTTACTGATGCTCTATTCGGTATTTACAAGAATAGGTTGAGTGAGCTAGGTTTGTTGGTGGACTTTGGCCACTGGTAAAATAAGGGAAGTTTATGATTAGTTAGGTTGGTACTAAAAGGTAAAATAATAGGTGAAATTTACATCCATAGTTGCACCAAGTCCTTTTATCTTGGTTACTCCATTTTTATCATCTTTTTATTATTATGTGCATGTTTGCTTATATCATTATTTCACACTTACCTTAAGCTTCCAAGGATTTATTGAGTCTTTAGGGAATTATTATTGGTCTCTATTGTGTTTCATGTTCAAACTCTATTTTGATTTTTTTGGGGTATCCTTGGTACTGTTGGTTTGGAATTTCACTCCCCCTATTATATTTAATTATTTAGTCATGGACTTTAGCCATGATATAATAACATTTAAATAATTTTCCCCTTGGGTGGTTAAACCAAGACCCAGATTAGACTCCTATGGACTTTTAATAAGTTTTATTCATTGAAAAAAGGGAAATTTTATATTATTTTATCTTAAGAAATTGATCATTGACTTCCTAGGATTATTATTAATATATATTTTTCATTGAAAAAGCTTGGTTTAAGCATAATTATGTATGGCTTGAATTCACATTATTAGTATTTTCTAACTTGGAAAATTTATGGTTTTAGGGAAAAGGTTTGGGTATAGTCAAGAATCTTGGGAAAAACATTAATGGAGGTGATTTAATATTTATTATGAGTATGGATCCCTAATTCTATGTTTTTTACTACACTGTCACCTTTTAGAAGAATGAATAACATGGATCTCCCTACCTAGGATAAACCCCTAGGTGGTAGCTTGGCATGGGTAGTTGATAATCTAAATGCTTTTAAAATCCTGTGACACTTTACTTAGGCATGACTAAAGATGGGAAATATTCATGGTTGGCTATGGATGCAGAGTCTTGACTCCTTCAAGGCATGTGAGTAGATTGTAGTGGGTAAGGAAAAGAGCCATGGAACCAATAATATGGCCTCACTGTCACCTTGTGCCATTTTTAATGAGTAGATTTCATGTTTTAAAGGAAATCTATGGTATTGTTAATTTTCTTGTATAATGGGTTTAATAAAAATATTTGAATGAAAAATTTGAATCATTATGGGCTCACTGTGAAGTCATGAGACTTCATAATGAACTTATAATGCATTAAATTAAATTAATCCCCATTATGAATTGCATTATACTTTGCCCCTATTTTTTGTGTATTTGTTGGTATTTAAACTGCATAGTGTTAGGTAACCCTGGAGGGTCAGATTGGGAATAATTCATTTTTACCACCTTGTTATACATGATGAATTGAGAACTGAACCTTATTACCTCATTTTTTTTAATAGAAACCATTTTATAATTGGGTTATTAGTTGTTGTTGTTGAAGCTTGAACTAGGTGAACAAGTTTAATTATTTGTTAGGGTTCTTAAAATTAAATCTTATTTTAATAAAAATTAGCTATGAATTAGTTGATGATACCCTCTTCTTCCATGAATTAATTATTTTTCATATCTAGAACCCTCTATGTGACCACTATGACCCTATTGTGGAAAAAAAGGAAAATTGATGAGTTATCATGTTTAGATCTCCCTAGGACTATGTTTCATCTATAGATTTGTATAGAAAAATGTAACTATTTATGTTATAAGTAAGTTGAATATTATATGTATATAGGACATTTTAGTCCTTGAACACCCTTATCTTGGGAGGTTATTATAGGGGTGTACCCCTTTTTTGCTATTAGCTTTTTTTTCTTTTGGGATTAATGGATCTAATCATAACTCCCTATATATAAACCAATGTTGATTTTATAAGCATGTGGGAGTTAATATAGCTATATGGGAAACAATGTAATGTTATTTTAAAGATTTTCTAGCTATTTAATTGTTGAAATACTTTATATCTATATTATTTGAGAGGTTTCATTGAGAAGCACTCTTTATCAATTTGGTAGTTTATTGGTTAAAGTAAATACTTTTAATGATTTAATTCATTAAATACAAGAAGGGAATTGATGGGTTTTGATGTAGTTTTGACTCATCACCCATAAATTTTGATATAAAAACTAATGGGTTACACAAATTTACTTGGCTTTGTGTGAATGTATACCCCCTTGATCAAATGAAACTATCCTCAGATTTTGGAAGTCACTTTTGTTAAGGGTGTGTTGATTACTACTCCTTTTTTTAGATGAGTGACTATGATTATGTTTCTATGATTATTTACAATTCTTGTCTTGACTAAATAGCTATACATGTGGGTTTTAAATGAAATAATTTCTTGTATAAACCTATGTTTTGAAGGATATTTACTCCTACAAGTGTTAGTCAGTGATTGGAACTTTTTATTTTTGTTTATTACTCTAGTTTACTTTTTTTATTCATTTGTTTTTTTAAGCTGACCTTGGATTATGTCACCTATATGCTCATAATTTCTTGGTAAAACTTAGATGCCTAATTACACCATCTAACTGATGGTTGGGTTTGTTAAGGCCATCAATGTTTGGGCTCATCAGGCTATATCTTGCAGTTTGTCACCTTTTGGATCATGTACATATCACCTGTGGATTATGTATACACAATATTTTTAAATTTTATCAAATACTGATGATTTACATCTTGTAAGAACCCATTGAGACTCAATCTCTCTAATTACATGGCTTAAGGGGTTCACCAAGAAAGGGGTGGGTAAACCTTTGGTGCTTTTCAAGATTATTGTCCCTTATTTACACATTATTTCAAATCCAACTAACTCTTAAAACCATTCCCTAAGGTATTAATCCTCCCTTGCACTTTCTTCCAATCTTTTTCCTCTTTCCATCCTCCTTTTCTTTCCTTAATTCCATTTTGGATAGTTGACTATACTAGGTCAACTAGGTCGACCTTGCACAGTCTAAGGTTATTTTTCACTTTTTGAGTTTGTTATCCCTTTGACCAACCTAACTCAAACCTAATGAATTATACATGAAAACATATAGGGTCAAACCTATACAACCAACTTTTTTGGGAAGATTTAGGGCAAGATCTACTTATAAATACAAGATCATTTTGTCATTATTTCAATATGCAATCAAGAGTTATTATTCTCTCGCACTTCTTCACAATCTACTTTTCCACCATTATAATTGAGGAGTCTTAGCTTATGCTTTCTACTTGGAGAATCTAATCTTGTGGATAAGTCTTGGATGATTTTTCCTTTATTAGTAATCCTTACAAACCACAACAACCTCTTATGAAGCCCCTTTGGTTAAGGGAGAGATCAAGTCTCAATGAGTTCATAATCAGGTAAGTATATTCTAACTTTATTCTCCTCTCTTTAATATATATAAGTATTATAAGTGTTGCCTTGAATAACATTACTCTTCATATTCCATGTATTAGGGTCTTACTCATACATAGTTTAATTGAGATTCTCTTATACATATTTTGATTACTTCTAACCCCCACTTTATGCCACAATCTTTGGTGTGCACTAAATTAGATTTAATTTCTAATTTATTAGAATAGGTGGATATTAAACCTAGGACTCTTTTAGGTTAATTTCATGATTGTGTTTGATTGTAGGATTTTGAATCCTTCCTAGCATGGTATATTATGAGAAGTGAAACCCTAATTGGGTCTAGTGGATCCCCATATTAGTCATGCTCTCACTTAATAAATATATTCCCAATCAGAAGTGTAGGTGTGATCTATATTCTCCAAACTAAGATTAATTTATAAACATGATGCATTTATAATTACATACATTTTGGTAAACCTGACATGAATCCTATCCTACCATTGGTTGGATTGTCTTCAAATTTCCATTTTTGTTTCCTTTCTTATTAGCATTAGCTTCACTTTGACTACACCTTCATAATACATTTTGGTGAACCCAAAGTGAAACTAACCCTTGAAATATTTATTTCACTTTCTTTCATTCTTTTTAGTATTATTTTTATCATATATCTATCATAATAGATTGAATCTATCAACCAAGTTCTAATATTTGTGTGTAGGTTTTTAGGAATAAGCAATTAGATTGACCCATATGATCCATTATAGGGTTTTAGACTTCCAAACTTCTATTTCAAACTACTAGGTTGACACATTCAACCTTATACACTTTTAGGCATCTAGATTCAGCTACTAGGTTAACCCAGTCGACCCTATACATTCCAAACACTCAATAGTAGGATTATGCAAAGCTTTATCAACCCAATCAACCTAGTTAGCAGAGTTGTAAAGCATATTCCAAGGTTGTTGACTAGAAATATTCATTCTTAGCATCTTTAATCCACCAAAGTTACTTTCTATCTCCATATCTCTTTCTTTTCTATCTTTCCTTTCATATTTTTTATTCTTTAAAACTACTTGTGCATGGTCAATTGGATTGACCCTATTGACCCATTTCTATGTTTTATGTGTTACCTAAATAGCTAGGTCAACCCTAGCTGACCCTATTCATTTTTATACATTTCTTCCATGGTATAGGTTTGACCTTTTCAACCCTATTCTATATTTTTCTCATATAGTTACAACATTATACCTTGTTTAAAGTTGAAATTAACCTTATATGCTAGTAATTAGTTCACACTTTCTTTTATTACTGCTTACATGATTATAATAGTTCACATACTCTAGTTATGGGGTTTTAATTAATTTTTTAGTTTCACTATTTATATTTTATGCACACATATCCAAATCACAAAATATAAACAATCATTTTAACATGTCTACCCAAGACCAACCTACTTGGATTTCATCACCAAAAGGGAAGCCCACTTGATACTTTGGTCAAGTCTAAATCATGGTTGATGGTATATTATAAATACAATCGTAACACCCTATCACTATGGTATGTGAAGTAAGAGGGTAGGCCCCAATACTAAGCTTATATGATTGCCACTACCATCCCTTTTAGCCCAGATTACCTGAAACCATCCTTAGATTGCTATCTAGTTCTTCACTTATAGCCAACTATCCATCACATTTAAAATCATTTATTAATAATATAATGATGCATCTTAGGTTGACCACTTAGTTATCTCTTTACTTTCTAATTTTATTTCTTTCTCTTTTCTCAATTATGTGTGCAAAAACTTGCATTATCCAATGTTAGTGAAAGGTTTTGTATTGTGTGATTCAATTGGATTGGCTAGCATTGATCCAATTAAATGTTTGTTCCCTTTTAGTCATTATTTTCCTAGATTAGCTAAAAAATTATATTTTTTCAGTCCATAATTTGTTATCAACCTTCTCATTTTACCTATCTATTGTACTAGGTCAACCCAGTGAACCATGTACCTTTTTCTAGCCTTTATGCACTAATTAGATTGACGCAAACGACCCTGTACTATTTTCAAACCATGTTCATTATTTTAATATCTCTATCTCACTATACTAGATCAACCTCATTGACCTTATATAGTTTTTAGACCATGTTTCATATGCAAGGTTGACCTAGCCAACCCTATACTATTTTCTAATTTCTCTATTCATCAATCTAGTTCCCTATTTCTCTAATTTTTCACTTTGTTCATCTCTCTTAATTTAAAATGAAGTCTCCTATTAGAATCTTCTTGGATAGCTTGAATATATTTATATAATATATGATATGTTCATTTATCCCTCTCTTTTCCTCATAAGAGCACCATCACTCTTGGGGCATGTCTCCTCATCCTTCATCCATGAACTAAAACATGGTACAAATAACAACTCAAGATGAAGTTGATAGATATGATCTTTTCTTTACTTAAGAAGATAATTATTATCTTCAAAATATTCAAACTAATGTGGTAGTGATTGAAATAAGTTTATTCAACAACCCCATTAATAACCCATATTCTAATAATCCTCCCATTAATACTAATTTGGTAAATGATCCTACCAACACTAACCCACCTTTTGATACAACCCAACTTTTATCCCAAGTCATATAATAAATGAACATTATGAAAAATTCTAACACCCATAAAATGATGTATCTTAAACAACATTTAATCGATGTGGCTAATCAACCTCTAACTGTCCATCCTTAAGTTAATCCCAATTTCATTCCTCCACCTCTTAAGGATGCCTTAGGCAATGTTATTCCTCAACCCATAATGAATAACAAAATGATTAAAACCATTAAAAATGATCATTTAGCCCCATTTATTATATACATTTATATTGGTAACATATCTCCAAGTATAGAATATGATGGCACTAATAACCCTACCTCATTTCTTAAAGCCTTTAACAACCTTTACAAAGAGTGGATCCAAACTAATATTTTTACTTAAACTAAAATCTTAGTCAAAAATTTTACTGGTGATGTATTATAATGGTATAATAAACTACCCATTCTATTTCACAACTTGAAGATTTGGTTAATCCTTTAGTTAAAGAGTTTCAATACAATGATCTTCCCCAAAATTAGTTTAACAACTTCAGCCATGCTAAGTAATCTCCCACTAAATCATCTCATGAATTTGTCAAATTATGTAAATCATTGACCCATAAATCTAACCATAAAATCATTGATGATAAATTATTCAAACTCTTTATCATATCTTTGACTCTCACTCTCCAATATAAGGTTTGAACCTTTGCTCCCTAAACACTTAATGAAGCTCTTGATCAAGCTAAATTTCAAGACTTTCTCAAGTAGCAATTCAAACCTAATCTTTAAAAAATTTAAAAGATATTTTCAAAAATCTAATGCTATCAATAGTGATGCTCCAAAAACCAAACCAAGAGTTGCTAAAATTGATGTTCCTTTACCTTCTCACACACCTTATTTGATTCAACAAATGAAATATTTTTTACTTCCCTTGAAACCTTTCATCTATCCCAATTCTCCTCCTAAGTGGTATGATCCCAATATATTTTCATGTCGATAGGAATTCTCATGAATATTATATATCTCTCACTAAATTTTATGCCTCTTATGTGCTTGATGATTCATTCAACCATGAAGCTATGATTAATATTCATCATCAAGAGTACACTGTTGCCTCTCAAAAATGACAAACTTATAAAGCTTCTACCTCTAATAATAAAAAATACTCTTAAATAATCAATTAACTTCTAAGTATGTGTGTTTCATTGATGCTGATTATGACCAATACTTTAATAATTTTAAATATTTCAACACTACTAAGGTCAACTATCATCACAAACTAACTCACAAAGATCTTATTACCAAGCCTAAAAATCCATATTTAGAATAACCATTGCTTAGAGATACCACCACCACCACAATGCCAATTTTGAAGCACCTAAGGAACAATTTCATCCTTTGAATCTCCAATCACATCTATTCTACTAAAATATAATCTACCTCCCAAACCTCATGTTAGTTCTTCTAAATCTCATTGGACCTTTCTTGAAGAACTTAATTTTATACCTTGTAAGATTAACAACTTATGTAGTTGGTTTATACTTCACCCTATCATCATAAATTCCTTATGAAACAACTCCAAGAAATTGAATATCCATCTTCCATAAATTAATAACCACCTTATATTTAATCTAACCACCTTATATTTAATCTCAACCTACCAATGTGAATACCATTGAAACTATGTGTCCTTCTTCCAAGCCCTCTGTTGAATTCTTTAAAGAGGAAATGATCAATGATGAAATTATCTTTCATGTTGATGATCAAAAACTTTTCATGAAATTAGCCATTAATACCACTTGTATCCATAAATTTTTAGTTGATGAAGGTTTTGTCATTAATGTGACATCTTTATGGCTTATTCAACAACTTGGTTATAATAAGGATCATTTCAAGAAAACTCATCTTACTTGTTGTGGTTTTGATAAGACTAATCAAAATTCACTTGGTTTTATTTGTATTCCATTAACAATTGGACCTAAGATAGTTTAAACCAAGCTTATTATCCTTAATATTCCTTTATCTTATAACATATTCCTTAGTCATCCATGGACTCATCGAATGAGGGCCATTGCTTCTTTTGATAGTCAATATATTAAATTCTTGCATAATGGTAATTTAACTATTTTGGGAATAATGGATTTTTATTCCTATTTTAGTTAAAGGTCTAGGTTGACTAAATTGTTAAATAACATTTTAATAATTTAACCATTGATTTGTGTAATTTATTTGTATTTTTAACCTTTCTATAAATATAAATAAATATGGAAAAAATAAGACTTAGCTTAAACTAAACTAAAATGGTTGTTGTAGGGTGTTGTATTGGCTATACAAAACTAGGATAATGTCATAAATTAAGATCTAGATTTCATTTTGTGAAAGGATAGGACTACTAAAATAGGACACACTAGAGCCCAGTGCTATTGTCCTCTTCTAACATTATTATCTAAACTAATTGTAAAGACCTAATTTTTTTGGGTTTTGTTCATTGTCCCTATGTGATACTACCTATGAAATCTCAAAAATTGAAAGACTAAAAAACTCTTTGTAGAGATAATTTAATATTCAAACCCTAGACTTCATTATACTTTGATAAATCATGAGAAAGAAGGGGGGTTAGTGTGTTTAGAATGCACTGAATGTGTATCCACACCCCTTGTGTGGGCACACTACATACATGCCAATACTCTAAAAAGGGATCAAGCCATATGTAGTTCTTCCACTTAATGTGATTTGTGAAATAGTGTAATGTTGATGTAAAAATTCTAAACTGGGTGTGTTTGAGGTGGCTAGGGATTAGTGTGAGGATTTGGATATGCTTGTATTTGTATTAGATGGATGTATGTAGAGAATAGGGAAATTTTCCTTAGTGGTTTTTATTGTATTTTTATTTTCTTTGTAATATTTTCTAACCTCATTCTAAATGAAATTTGAATGGTATTTTATAAAGATCTATTGGTCATGGGTTAAATGTATTCATGCTAAGATGATAAGATGAAGGATAAGAACTAGAAGGAAATAACCATTAGAGCTCAAAACATAATTAGATAGAACTGCCAAAATAAGACACCCTAGGGTTCAGTGTTATAGTCTAAGTTGGGTGCTCTTGTCCTATAGGTGTGGGACCTAGGGGGGATAATATTGGCTAGTGAAATGCTACGTGGCTGAGGTGGATTGACCATTTGGAAAGCTCAAGATGACTGGGAATAAGAAAAAGGGTGTCTATAAGGGTCATGAGAGCATGAAAGAAAGACCTATGGGTTAGGTGTTATAAGCCACACTCAAGCTACCAATTTTGAAATTTTATATGACTAAATTTTCTCCCTTTTTCTAGTGATGTAATAAAGTAAAATACTAGGGTAAAAGAAAGTAGAAAGTGTACCTGAACTTACTTGTAAGGATGAAGTCCATGAAGCTATATGATATTGGTTGTGCATAGAGAGAGCACATTGTGAACTGTAAATATGTAATAAAAAATTAAAATTATATCATTTCTTACTAAACATGCTATGTCTAAAGTAAAAATATAAAAATAAATGGGTAAAATAGAGAGGAAGAGAAAAGAACAAATGCATCTCATGAGGTACGTGAACCAATACAAAAACTACTATGATGTTGGGTATGTGTTGAATGATGTTATACCAAGAGTAATATCATGAATATAGATAAGTTCTCAATTCACCAAGAGTGGGTCAATAATTTAAAGGCTATCCCTTTGGCTCCATCATCACCCACTAAGTGAAGTTATGTGATCATGTGTGTGTTAATCAACATTTAGATTGTGTGTCCAATCCTTGTAAGTAGGTGGATTAAAAATATAAAGTCTAGATATTAATTTGGCTCCATCATTTCCCCATGAAGTGAATATATGACCTAATACTGGTATGAATGTGTGTCATATGATATGGCTCCTAAAGCCCATGAATGTTCTATAATCTAACAATGTGGTGTGGATAGTCGTATGTGTGTTAGAAACTCAACCACTCTTGGCCACTCAAAAAAGGTGGAGATTAGGCTTGTATGAAAGCCACTCTAAAACTAGGCAATAGGCTTATGTGGAAGCCACTTGAGAATGATGTGAACCACCTACAGATGGAATAAGGCATGTAACTATTGAGAATGTCTAGGTAATACCATAAAATACAAAGAAGAAAAAGTAAATATGCCACACACTTTTCCTCTAATCACTAGTGTTTGTAACATGGATTTTGATCTAAAATTTATACCAATTTCCATGTATAAAAATGGAAGTGAGATCCATCATGTTGCGCATTATGCCCCATATATCTATATTCTTTGAGAAAAACTATATTGAAACTATTTACTCTAAATTGAATTATTGTTGACAACCTTTTTGTCTATTTTTAGAAAATCTAGGTTTTTTGCTATTTGGACAAGAGTGACAAAATAGGAAACCCTACTATTTTACATTATAGTCCAAACTTGGTGCTCTTGTTATATGTTTATTTTAAAGACTGTTCTATAATTATCACTATCTAGCTAGTCTATTCTACCTAGTTTGAAATTTGGTTGCTATTCTAGGTGTTATAAAAGATGATTTTTGACCAATTAGAGGCTCTGATCTCTATGAAAAGAACCCTTATTTATTTTCCTCTCTTTTGATGGTAGGAATGAAGAACCTATAATTACTTCCCTTAGAAGAAAGAGACTTGCAAGTGTGTTATGTTATGAAAATACATGTTATAGTAATGATAATTGATAATATTTCTCAAGATATATCATGGTTTGTAATAGATATTGTTAGATCAATAGTGGTATGCCTAGATAGATGTAACAATGTAATAACATGTGCAATATAGTTAACTAGAACTGGAAGCTTAGTTAGTTATTAGTTGTTAGTTGTTAGTTATCAAGGAGGGATGGAGCATGATGTCCATCATGGCATCTAATAAATAAAGATAATGCATGATATAGATCATGGCATTACAAATAATTAAGAAGCAAACAAGAAAACATAACACAAGTTAAGAATCAAGAAGCATACAAAAGTGGCCAAGGGGATATGCAAATAAGGGACATGGGTATATGTCACGAGAATTAGAAATAAAGTATATAAGGCATGTTTAAATGCCACATACACATATAAATGAAATGAACAAGGTTGGAACAAGGGCCATAGACACATAGAAGAGTACAAGAAAAGGACATTAGAAAACTTCCTAAGGCACACACAAGATATACAATAGGAAATGATAAATGTAATCATATATATCTATTTAAAGAAATAAAGGAAAACATGTAAATATTGGAAATACAATCACATATAACTAATCAAATCAAGAAGTTAAAGCATGCAAGACATGTAATACAAGACTAGGTAGATGCTAAAAAATACACAAGTGATATATACTAGTGAGTGTTGATAGAGTAATATATGTAAGATAGTAAATAATGTTAATCATCATGATAAATAAAGTGTGTGGTGTAGGAAAGATATAACTTGGATGGTGTAGTCATGTAGAAGATGACCCTAGTGGGTGGATATATCGATATGTGTTTTAAATGTATGAAGTAGGATGCCCCCTCAACAGGTAGAGTGAAGCAATCAAAGAAGATCAAGTGAAGCATGGTAATGTAGATAAATTGATAAATAATAGCATAAAAAAGCAAAATGTAAGTCTAGCATAGTATTATAAATGTAAAACATGTATGATGTATACAATATAACTATTTTTGAGTTTTTGAATATTTGAATGTTTTTGGATTTTTGGAATATTTGAATGTTTTTTAATTTTTGGAATGAGCTATGTATAATTAATCCTGAGGACACTATGTATAATAAACACTGAGAAACTATGTACAAGTAATTTGAAAGGAAGCTATATATAACTAATTTTGAAAAATTATGTACAAGTAAGCTAAAAGGAAACTATGTACAAGCATATGAATAAATCAATATGTACACAATGACATAAAAGACTAGGCTTGAAGGGGTAAAGGGTTCAAGGTTGGAGTCAACTAGGGATAGAGACAGAGGAAAGGATCATGACCATCATCAAATGACTCTATTAGAAATATTGTCATTCATGTCAAAGGTCTAGCATTATTGGTGATAAAGGCCCCATTACATTTAATGATGTTTGTAATAGTTATATCTTGGCTAATGTGTGTTAATATTTATTTATTATTAATGAATATATTTTTGGTTGCATATTAGACAAAAGAAGAGCCCATGGAGAAGTCAAAGAGTCATAGGGTAAAGACAAAAGAAGAATGGGATGCATTTTCCCATGAAGAGTCATATTGGGGAACTCTAAGAGTCACCAAGTGAAGACAAAAGAGGAAGGGCAAAATTTCTCATGAAGGGACACTTTGAGGAATATGAAAATTCACAAAGATAAGGATAAAAGAGGAAAGGATATTTTTTCTTATGAAGGGTCACCACATGACTTTTCAAAGGCAAGGATATGAATGGTCATACAAGTTTGGCACCATTTCCCATGAGGGTTGAAGGGTCACAAAGGGTGAAAGCCAAAGGTCATTTGGAAAGCTATAAATAAAGGCTTGAGAAGCCATTTCTAATGTGGGAGATAGAGTTTGATTTGATATAGTAATATCTAGCTTAGAAGAGCAATGAAAGAGATGAGTATGATTTGTATTTGTTATATCTAGCTTAGAAGAGCAAAGGTGGGAGAGGAAAGAGATATTGTAATGAACTATCATTTGTTGAGATAACAACATTGAGAGATAGTTGTGTGGTATACACAAAGGGGTTGGTTCTCTTGTGGGTTGGTGCTCATGAATTATTGTCATGTTGGTGCTCAGCAAAGGGGTTGGTGATCATGAATTGTTTTTATGTTGGTGCTCAACAAAGGGGTTGGTGCTCCTTTGGGTTGGAGCTCACAAATTGTTGTTGTGTTGGTGCTCAACAAAGGGGTTAACACCCATGAATTGTTTCTATTTTGGTGCTCAGCAAATGGGTTGGTGCTTTTGTGGGTTGGTGCTCATGAATTGTTGTTGTGTTGGTGCTCAACAAAGGGGTTGGTGCTCCTATGTGTTGGTTCTCATGAATAGTTGCTATGTTGGTGCTCACTAAAGGGGTTGGTGCTCCTGAAAGTTGCTGCTTTCAAATATTGTTTTTTGAGTTGGTGCTCATACATATACTTGAGATTGTTCTCCATGGTTTTTCCCATATTGAGTTTCCATGTTAAATCTGGTGTCTCTCTCTATCTTGTGTGGTGTTTGTTATTCTAGTTTCATTTCATATCTTGGATGTATGTTAAAGTGGAATTTGATTAAGGGAAAGTTTATAAGATATATGATATACTAATTCATCCCCCCTCTTAGTATATCCCATGCTTAACAATTGGTATCAGAGTAGGTTCCTTTAGAAAGGGTTTAATAGCTTAAAGGTAGATCAAGGAAAAGCACAAGATGGCCAAGCAGCTAGATAAGGATAATCAAGAGTTGAAATCTATGGTTGAGGCTCTTAAGGAATAGGTGTGTATCTTGGATTCTAAGTTGGCTATAGAAGTAAAAGAAAATAAGATATTTATTCAGGATCTTAAGAATCAGTTAGAGGTTACAAATTCAAGTTTGAAATTGAGAGAAGAAGAGTGTAATCAATTAAAGGTTGAGTTAGGTCATTTAAAGGATAATCATGAGAAGCTTATAATCAAGGTTGAGAAAGATCATGAAATATTAGTCCAAGGAAAGAAGGATGAAAGTTTTGAAGGAAAATTAAAGAAGTCAATCAAGAAGCCCAATGCTTTTAAGTTTTCAAATTATTTTCATGGCCATTGTTTTATGTGTCATCATGTTGGTCATAGGGCAAGAGACTGTATGAGGAGAAGTAATCAGTCAAAGGGAGATCTTGGTCACATTCAAAAAGAAGGTATGAGAAATGTTGTTTGCTTTTGTTGTCATAAGTTTGGCCATATTGCTAAATTATGTCCAAATAAAGTAAAGAGATATTCAAGGTATGTCAAAGGATATAGAGCCCCTATAAAATATGAGAAGAGCCAAATTCAGGTTTGGAAACCTAAAATAGTAAAGGTTGATTAGGTTGAGTTTAAAAGTGAGAATAAATTACTTGCTATAGTAGATAAAGAATCAGATAGGAAGAACTGTGAAAAATCTCTTATTACATTTGAGCATGAGCCTTGTCAAGATAAGACAGTTGTAAGAGTTGAAAAGATGAAAAAAATAATAAATGTTGAGGTTAGTAAGTCAAATAAGTTAGACATGCTTAAATGGATTCTAAGGTAAAACACAAGAAGATCAAGGAAGAAATAGAGGAGATGTGAGAATCTCCTGAGATTTATTTCTAGGACCCTTTATGTGGGGTATCTCTTCTAGGCTTCAAGGAGACACTTTTAAGAAAAATTGAAGCATGGTGGATGTTATTAGGTCTTGGCTATATTGCTTGACAAGAAGGTGAGTTGATTGATTAATTTGTATATATTTTGAAGGAATATATTTTTGAAGAATTTTTTTTGCCAGTATTAAGGTTTAAGGCTATTAGAATGTTTCTTACATACGTAGTGTTTAAAACTTTCAAAGTGTTTCAAATGGATTTGGTCATAAGAAATTCAAATGTTGAAAAAGAGATAACAGTTTTAGAAATAAAGAAAAGGAAACTCATGTAGATTCAATCAAGAAGGACTACAGTTTCAAGGCTCCATTCATTAAGAAGAAGGTTCAGACATGTTCATGGCAAAAGAAACAACCTAAATATTCTATGATGGTTTAGATAGCTTTGCATGTAAGAAATGAAGATTAGTCATGGTTCATTGATAGTGGTTATTCGAGGCATATGATAGGAGTTAAGAGTAAGTTCATAACTCTAAAGAATATCAATGGTGGCATAGTGAAATTCAAAGATAAAACCACTACCAGGATAGCTGGAAAAGGTACTCTGAAATTGGATAATGGTAGAACCAAGACTAAGAATGTTTTGTAAGCATAATCTATTAAGTGTAAGTCAAATATGTATTCATGGATACACATTAAAGTTTTATGCAAAAGGTTGTGAGATTAGAAGAAAATATTCAAATGATTTGATTGTAGATGTTCAAAAGATAGGAAATGATTTATATGTATTATAAGATATCTTCTCAAAGGCATGATCAAAGGAAACATTCAAAGATCTGCAAGAGGAGTTGGGAGTAATTTCTATTACTTCCTTCCATTGAGGTTCAACATCAGTTGAGGGGGAGCTAAGTGTTATCTCTAGGTAGGCCCTTTGCCATTGATGTCAAAGGGGGAGAATAAAAGGTACAGGTACATGTGTAGAAATAGGTACAAGTTACTATAATAAGGGGGAGTTACTATAGGTTTTTTAAATGATAGTATGTGTAGGATTTAGGATGTGGTAGTTTTAGGATTGAGGCTACCATCAATGACAAAGGGGGAGATTATTTGAAATATTGTCATTAATGTCAAAGGTCTAACATTATTTGTGATAAAGGACCCATTGTATTTTTTTTATAATAATTATATCTTGGCTAATGTGTGTTAATATTTATTTAATATTAACAAATATATTTTTGGTTGCATATAAGATAAAAGAAGGGCCTATGGATAAGTTAAAGAGTCACCGAGTAAAGACAAAAGAAGAATGGGATGCATTTTCCCATGAAGAGTCATCTTGGGGAATTCCAAGATTCACCAAGTGAAGACAAAAGAGGAATGGCATAATTTCTCATGAAGGGACACTTTGAGAAATATGAAAAGTCACCAAGATAAGGACAAAAGAGGAAAGGATGTTTTTGCTTATGAAGGGTCACCACATGACTTCTCAAAGGTAAGGATATGAAGGGTCATGCAATTTTGGTGCCATTTTACATGAGGATTGAAGGGTCACAAAGGGTGAATGCCAAAGGTCATTTGGAAAGCTATAAATAAAGGCTTGAGAAGCCATTTGTAATGTGGGAGATAGAGTTTGATTTGATATAGTAATATCTAGTTTAGAAGAGCAATGAGAGAGATGAGTAAGATTTGTATTTGTTATATCTAGCTTAGAAGAGCAAAGGTGAGAGAGGAAAGAGATATTGTAATGAAATATCATTTGTTGAGATAGCAACATTGAGAGATAGTTGTGTGGTATACACAAAGGGGTTGGTGCTCCTATGGGTGGTGCTCATGAATTGTTGCTTGGTGCTTAATAAAGGGGTTGGTTCTCTTGTGGGTTGGTGCTCACAAATTGTTGTTGTGTTGGTGCTCAACAAAGGGGTTGGTGCTCTTGTGGGTTAGTGCTCATGAATTGTTTTTGTGTTGGTGCTCAGCAAAGGGGTTGGTACTCCTGTGGGTTGGTGCTCATGAATTTTTGTTGTGTTAGTGCTTAGCAAAGGGGTTGGTGCTCCTGTGAGTTGGTGCTCATGAATATTTGCTATGTTGGTGCTGAACAAAGGCGTTGGTACTCCTACAAGTTGGTTCTTGTTAATATTATGTTTGGAGTTGGTGCTCATTCATATACTTGAGATTTTTCTCTGTGGTTTTTCCCATATTAGGTTTCCATGTTAAATTCGGTGTCTCTCTCTATCTTTTGTGGTGTTTGTTATTTCAATTTTATTACATATCTTGAATATATGTTAAAGTGGAATTTGATTAAGGGAAAGTTTATAATATATATGATATACTAATTCACCCACCCTCCCCTCTTAGTATATCCCATGCTTAATAGCCTTAAGATCATCATCATAAGTATCATCATATGCCATAGATTTTGTATGCATGGTGGCTATCTCCTCAAGTGTTAGTAAGATTTGTTTTCTTTGTGTAGTATTTTGAGCATAGCATCTTGCATGTCAAGGTGTTTAGTTAAGAATTCTTGAAGTTCCCTTTTATCAATTTCATCGAAACTAGTGTAGTGGTCCATTGTGAAAGTAGGAAAACAAATTGAAAATTTATTGAATTTTTTGTAATAATTTATAATTAGCAAATTGCTATGGAAGGAAAGTACTAAATATAGGAAAGGTAAAGTCCTACAAACAACAAATTGGAAAATGTATAAAAAGGATATGAAGCTCACAAACATGTAAGGTGATACCTCAAAAGCAATGGGACCTAGTATATGCAACTATGGTTTTGAAAAATGATACTTTTAAAAAAGATTAAAATGGAATTTTAAAAATTAATGTGAATTTTTAATTTAAATATGTAGGTAAAAAATCATAAAATTTATTGGAATTTTTTTGATTTAAATGGACCTAGTAGATTGAATTAGGGTTTGAAAGAAAATGATTTTTTTTTTAAAATTACCATGGAATTTTAAAAAATTAATGTGAATTTTTGGTTTTAAATATGTAGGTAAAAAATTAGAAAAATATTGGAAAAAAACTTTTGATTTAAAGGGACCTACTAAATTCAACTAAGGTTTGAAAGAAAATGTTTTTTTTTTAAATTACTATGGAATTTTAAAAATTAATGTGAATTTTTTATTTAAATATATAGGTAAGAAATTGGAAAAATCAAGAAGGAATTTTCCCTAGGGTTTTTAAGGTTTTTATGCACAAATGGAATAAGTCGAGTTCACCAAATGATTTAACTATTTTAAGAATAATGGATTTCTATTCCTATTTTAGTTAAAGTTTTGGGTTGATTAAATTAGTAAATAATATAATAATAATTTAACCACTAATTTGTATAATTTATATATATTTTTAACCTTTCTATAAATATAAATAAAAATGGAGAAAATAAGACTTAGCTTAAAACAAATTGAAATGGCTATTACAGGGTCTGATATTAGTTGTACAGGACTAGGATAGTGTCACAAATCAGGATCTAGATTTCATTTTGTGAAAGGATAGGACTACCAAAATAGGACACCCTAGAGTCTGGTTTTGTCCTCTTTTACCATTATTGTCTAAACTAATCATAGAGACTTAAGTTTTTTGGGTTTTATTTTTTGTCCCTATGTGAGCCTTCCTATGAAATCTTGACAAATGAAAGTATATATATCTCCTTGTAGAGATCATTTAATCTTCAAACCCTAGACTTTATTGTTCTTTGATAAAAATTGAGAAATAAGGTAGGGTTAGTGTGTGTAAGATGCACTGAACATGTATGCACACCCCTTATATGGGCATACTACATACATACCAATACTCCGAAGAGGGATTGAGCCATATGTAGTTCTTCCACTTAATGTGCTTTATGTAATAGTGTAATTTTGATGTAAAAATGTTCAACTAGGTGTGATTGAGGTAGCTAAGGACTAGTGTGAGGATTTGGATAGGCTTGTAGTTGTATTAGATGGTTATATGGAGAGAATAGGGAAATTTTCCTTAGTGGTTTTGCTTATATTATTTCTTGCTTTGTAATATTTGACAACTTCCTTCTAAATTAACTTTGAATGGGATTTTATAGAGATCTATTGGTCATGGTTTGAATGCATTTGCACTAGGTTGACAAGATGAAAGATATGAACTGAAAGGAAATAACCATTAGATCTCAAAATATAACTAAATAGGAGTGTTGAAATAAGACACCTTAGGTTCTACTGATATGGTCCAAGTTGGGCACTCTTGTCCTATAGGTGTGAGACTTGGTAGGATATAATTGGCCTAGGAAATGTTGCTTAGCTTAGGTGGAATGACCATTTGGAAATCTTAGGATGACTAGGAAAAATCAAAAAGGTGTCTATAAGGGTCATGAGAGCATGCAAGAAAGACCTATGGGTTAGGTGTTATAAGCCACACTCCAAGCTACCAATGTTGATTTTTTATATGACTACAAATGGAAAATAATATAAGCATGAAGTTGATCCCAACCCATGGAGCATTTAGGTTCCCAATCCTAAATCACAAAATCATATTCCTACCATTCCTAAACTCAATAGTCCTCCTTCACCCAAGTTCATCAATATGAATCCTAATTTACAAGTTACTCTTGGATATTTTGATGATTATGAGTCCAATTATTTTCAACATACTTACAATACTACCAAGTTACCTCCCTACATTTCACAATGGCTTCCTCCTTCTCTCTTACCAAGAGACCATAATATTCCTCTCATGGATGAGATTAATTATTTCTCTCCTCCATGTAATACTCAAGAACCTTCTCTACCAGAAGATGACTTCAATTGCAATGATTTTGGAGTGACCAAATTATTTCAAGATCCTCTCATTATGTCTCCTCGTACATTCAGTAATATCAATATTTCACCCTCTAAAACTCTCCCTAATTCTCAAGCATGTACAATTTATCCAACATATGATGATAGATATATCATGGCCCAAGCTCAATCTAGACATTTGGATGTATAGAATTATCCAAAAACCTTAGCCCAAATTCATGATTTTAATCAAATAAAAAGGTAAATACAACTACACTCATGATAAAGAAGGTAAATATGCCCAAAAGTGGTGGGGCTCATATTTATTTAAAGACATTCTTGGTCTAATCACCTACCATCTTCAAACTAATAAAGGTCATGTTTTCAAAGAGCCCACCAATTCTCAATTCTTTAAAAATTAATCTGCCTAAACATTTCCTTCTTCTTGTCATGCTTTCTATCTACATCTATCTAAAAAATTTTGTAGGTTACTTAAGCATAGGTCTCTCCTTCTATAGAAAGTTTCCTCTTTTTCACAAACCTTTAGTACCCCCTTTTGGTCTTTTAGTTTCTTAATGTACCATAATATTCTTTTTATTCTTTCATTTTCTCTTTTGGCACCCCTTGGGTTTTTATTTTGGGAGTTGCTTCATAATACCACATACATGACCTAACATTCTTCACAAAATTACCATTTTTTATCTCACTTTTTTCTTGAAAATTTTATTTTGGTACCCCTTGGATTTTTCTTTTGTGAGTTATTTTGTAAGACAATAGATAGGACCTAGCATCTCTCATAAAACTACCATCTCTTTGTGTTATATATTTTTTATTTTATGAATTTGTAGTGTTAGACCATGGATAGGACCCAACCCTTATAAAATTACCACCTTTTCATGTTCTTTATCCTTGTTCTCAACTTTAGTTTTTGCTTCTCTTGCTAGATTAAATCAACATAATAATTTTTTTAGCATGTTTTCGTCCATTTCCTTCATTATCATAATAAGTAATCACATTCTACTACCATTGTAACCCTTTTTACCCATTATCACATTTTTTGTGATTTGAAGCAATTCAAATTGTTCCATGTGTCATTCCTCTTGATTTCCCCTTCCTTTCATCTCCACATTAGATAAAACAAGGTCGAAGTCAAGATAACACTTTTATTTTACCTAGATTTAGGAGACTCTTAGACTCTATGCTCTTTAAAGTTCTCTCTCTAAGAAACCTTATCCCAAGTATTGAAATGAAAATTGTCTTTATCACCCATGTTTGGTTTTCCAAATCCATATGGAGGATGAATATAAAAATCCATTAAGAAATTTAAAATCCAAATCATTTAAAACAAAAGGAAATGATATCTAAAAGCAACATACAAATCTTAAAAGTCAAAATCACACCAAAAGATGTGATTCTAAGAACATATCCTATCTCTAATGGAATCTCAAACTCTATAGTTGGCCTCACATAGAGACAAGGTCCTTTGGGGTGTGGTAGGTTAGTAGATTGGAATAGGGGAATTTAAAAACCTCTATGGTGCTACCTACTTTCTCATGTAAGTACCCAATCTTCACAGTAGACTAATGACTATGTAAGGGGTCCTAAGGAATGGGGAACACATTATGGGGAGGTAGGTCTATTTTAATTTTCATGTATATAGCCTTCATGGGATGATTTATATACTTCATTTGTTGACCTGGGACTTGTGTAGTTAAGATAAGTTTTTCATAGTCCTTAAGGTTGAAATTCATCTTATTTTGACAAACCTAATTTGAGTGTCTTGAATTTGATAAAGATTTTATCTACCTTGGTTTTTCCTTCATTCTCCCCTCTATTGATTTCATTTCCCCCCTTGATATATAAATTGTGATTCCAAATCTATTTTCCCTTCTTTAATTCCTTCTTCTTCACCTCTTAAAAACATGCTAGCACTACTTTGTTTCAATTTTATCTATCCTTAGAGTGAACAACATGATTGAATAGCTACGGATTACTTCTTTCTTTTTCACCATGATTTTACATTTCTAGACTTGATTTACTTTCCTTTTATCATTTGTCATTATTTTACTATCCCAATATTATGGACACCTAAGTTTGTACCCTTTTTCCATTATTGGTTGAGGTTGGTTTATTACTTCTCACTCAACAACATTGTTTTCCCTTTTATGCACCTTTTTTTGTTGTTGATTGAGATAAGTATTTTTACTACTCACCCATCAATGTTTTTTTACCATTTTATTTCTTTTTTTTTCCATTGATTTATTTTATTACCATCCTTTTTGACTTGTATCCTTGGTTTGAATTGATGAGTTTTCCTTTCTTACTTAATGTTTACTTGATTGAGTTTTTTGGTCTTTAGTAGCCTTAGATTTTATATTACCCAATTTACTCTTGTTTTTTTAATTGGTTATTTGGTCTAATATAACACCTATCACCCCATCTTGCCAAATTTCCCAAGTACGTCTCATCCTCATAACACTAACTATCTTGGCTTTTCTTGCATTTGTTTATTTTTGCTCTTTAGTTTTGTATTATTGGGTTTGTAAAATTTAGTCTATATGACCTACACAATCAAAACTAATAACACAATAGATAATTATGCAAATCTAAGACCAGTTTCTCTCAGTAACTCTACCTTATGACCTTCAATCATTTACTCACTCTTTCTACATTCATTCATTCCCATAGTCTTTTTGGGCCATTATGTCACCAATGGTTATAACCTTACAATGGTTTTATGGTTAATAACACCTTAAATATGTCTCCTATAATCTATTTGGAATACTCATCACCTTCTATACCTTCCAAAATGCTTTTAGTCACACTTACACAACTCTACCTTGTCTTATGACCCACTCTTACAACCTTTTCTCTTGGAAATATGACATGTATGTATTGGTATAAAAGCATCTGAAAATAAACACTATCAATCTAGGTACCATTTATTTTATACTATCTTTCCACAAAATCTTAGGCCTTTTATCATCTTTTTAACCACTTTTCCACACACTTTTTGTTCCTTATTTAGGCCTATTAGGCCACTATCTACACCTTAGACACACAATCCTTCACCATAGTAAAAAAACATACAAAAAAAACCTAAAACCCTCAAAATATCTTTCCTCACATTATGACCAAGATTTTTACCAACTTTTGGCACTTTTTGATGGTTACAACTATAGATATTATCTAAACCCTAGATTAGGGCTTCTATGAGACTGAGACCACTTGAGAGAAATATAAATTCCATTGTGAGGATTTCAAAAGGATTAAATAATCCAAATAAAATTTGTGAGGTCTATCTAGGATTGGAATAACCTTTCCAATCACTAGCAGGTGGTGATCAATCCCCCTTACTTATTAACTAGAACAAACAATCCTTGGTTGTGTACATAGTGCAACCATATACAGGTTTGTGTTTCTATGAGATCAATCCAATCCAGTGGAAATGAAATATTAAGATTCAAATTGGATTAAAACATAGTTTAAATACTTACCTCCATGCATCATGCAATTTTAAATCAATACTAAGTTTATTCTTTCCTTTATACAAACACCCAGTCATAATATATATCCTTTGGTATAGGAAAATAGAGTCTTTTCTTGGAGATATCTATGATTATATGGTTTATTGGTTATTCATAGTTATTTTAAATCCAACATTAATTTTTCCACCCTTAGGAACATGAAAACAAATAACAAATCTCAGTCAATAACCTAATTGAAAGCATGGTTTTACTTAAATAGTTTGAACATAATAACTTGTTTAAATAACCAATATGCACAGGGTTTGTACCTACAATTTTATACAAACCTTAACAAAATTAAAGAGATAAATAAAGTTTATCATTAACTTATGGTTTATTTCAAAACTAGATATATAAGCCACATCATTGAGGCATTAACAAAGCCTTCCTTACTATATGTTCAAACATAGATTATATATAAAATACATGGGTAAGTATTTTAGTCATGCATATTCCTTACTCAATTCTAAGAACAAATTATTTATTTGAAAATTTCTTAAAATACACAATGAAAACAAATCATCCATTACCATTGGAATTTATATGCAACTTTAGTTCATTTTAAAAAACATGACTCACAATCATACATTTGCTTTGGTATACCTTCTTTCATTCATCATCATGTATGCCTTGTTTCTTCACATGTCCTTATTAAAAAATAATCCACACTATACCACCATTATAATTTAAAATATACTCTAAATAAATACTCCTATAACTATTTATTGAAACAAAAAACTTCCATTTACTCTAAAACCCACATAGGGTGGTAAATATTAAGACTGCCACCTTACTCTCCCAATATGACATAAGACATTCCAAACCAACTTATGAACTTTATGAGACCATACAAGGTCTATTACAACATTTGTCATCAATTAAACATCATATATACTCACTTAAACCCACTAAAACATTATGAACATTTGAAATTCCCTTTTGGTGATAAAACTAACTTAGACTCAAATTTAAATTTGCACTCTCTTGAAACACATTTTCTCATCAGATAACCATCAAATAATAAAGGTAAGTCAAGGTATGCATCACATTTACTTTTTAGTTATTTTCCCTTTTCATTCATTTGCTTTTAGTTTTTTTATGTTTTAAAATACTGTAACTTTTTTAGCATCAACATTGTGTGTTGCTATGTTCTTTCTCAAAGCAACATCCCCTATTGCACCTTAGTGACACATGATGATATTCATGTGGGGAAAATTTATACACATAATATTTTCATCTTTTATCAAATACTAACACTTTACATCTTGTAGGAACCCATCAAGACTTGATCTCTCTAAGTACATGCCTTAAGGGGTGCATCAGGAAAGGGGTGGGTATAACTTTGGTGCTTTACATGATTATTTTCCCTTATTTCCACATTATTACCAATCCAAATAGCTCTTAAAACTATTCCCTAAGCTATTACTCCTCCCTTGCACATTCCTTCATAATTTTTCCTCTTTTAATCTTCTTTTTCCTACCTTAATTCCCTTTTGAAAATTCATCTATATTAGGTCAACTAGGTCGACCCTATATAGTTTAAGGGTATTTTTCACTTTTTGAGTTTGTTAGCCCTTCCACCGACCTAACTCAAACCTATTAAATTTTCCTTGAAAACCTATAGGGTCAAATAGGTTGACCCTATACAGCCAAATTTTTTGAGAGGATTTAGGGCAAGATCTACCTATAAATACAATATCATTTCATCATTATTTAAATATGCATTCAAGTGTTATTATTCACTCATCATTATTCATAATCTGATCTTCCACCACTCTACTTGATGAGTCTTAGCTTAGGGTTTCTACTTCAAGAATATATTCTTACAGATAATTCTTAAGTATTTTGGCATTTCTTAGTGATCCTTACAAACGATAACAACCTCTTTCTAAGCCCCTTTAGCCAAGGGAGAGATTGAGTCTCAACGGGTTCACAATAAGGCAAGTATATTCTGTCTTTGTTCTTCTCTCTTTAGTAGATAGAAGTAGCATAAGTATTATCTCGAATAATATTACTCTTCATATTCCATGTATTAGGGTCTTACTCATACTTAGCTTGATTGATATTCTCTTATACATATTTTGATTGCTTCTAACCCCCACTTTGTGCCAAAAGCTTTGCTATGCACTAGATTAGATTTAATTTCTTATTTATTAGAATAGGTGAATATTAAACCTAGGATTATTTTAAGGTTTTTGCAGTATTGTGTTAGACTGTAGGCTTTGGAACCCTTCCTAGCATGGTGAATTATGACAAGTGATCCCCTAATTAGGTCTTGTAGATCCCCATATTGGTCATGCTCCTACTTAAAAAATCCATTCCCAACCAGAAGTTTAGGTATGATCTATCTTCTCCAAGCTAGGATCTATTTATAGACATGATTCATTTATGATTAAATACAGATTGGATTTTTGTGCTTATGGTTGATGGATATAACATGTTAGTATGTTGTATATTTTTTGCTGATCATAATGGTTTCATTAATGTAAATGATTCCTATGACTATATTATGAGACCTGTATCTTGGATTATGGTGATGTGGTATTTTTATGTTAGTGATATGTGTTCATGGCAATGCATACCACATATAGGGTAGCATCATGTTGCATAGGTATCAATCACTAATTAAATCTATCATATAATTTTGATCTTTCATATTTATATGTAATATGGTACTCTTGTAATTACATGATGAAATTAAATGGTTATTATTTTTTTTGTTACTTAATGATGTATGAATTCATATGAACAATAGGTAATCTTGATAGTTATGATCCTGTTAACTTCATATTCATTAATGTTGTATCCATATCATTTTGTCCAAATAGAAGTGAAACATATAATGTTATTTTTATTTACATTTTGACATGAGGGGTATCTCACCTTGAGGCATATTATATGTTTAAATATTATTCATTGTTTTGATAATCTTATATGCTTATATTCAAACCATAAGGATGATTTCAACAATATGAAAAAGGTTTCCAATTGGCATTGAAATGAAATTGATCATGATTACTAATTTGTTAATTTTAGTTTGAAATCATCCTTGTTCCAATAAGTATGTGGATTTGGCCTTGATTGGAAAGGTTTCTTGATGAAGGTTTATAATCATACTTTCTAGTTATTGATTTGTGAAATGTTATGTAGGCTAGGTTGTGCTTTCAAAAAGTGAATATTCCTTGGTGAATCATTATTCTGGAAACCTTATTCATATTGAGTTTCATATATATATATATGAAACTCAATCCAGAATAATGATTCACCAAAGAATATTCTTATTATGAGATTTTAATTATCTTTCCAAGAGAATTCAAGTTTAACAAACTAGCTATAGTTTTTCAGTAGCAACATTAAGTTATTAAAGTTTTGAACTCTCTTGGAAAGATAATTAAAATCTCATAATAAGAATATTCCTTGGTGAATCATTATTCTGGATTGAGTTTCATATATATATATATATATATATGAAACTCAATCCAGAATAATGATTCACCAAGGAATATTCTTATTATGAGATTTTAATTATCTTTCCAAGAGAGTTCAAAACTTTAATAACTTAATGTTGCTACTGAAAAAGTATAGCTAGTTTGTTAAACTCTTATAAGTTGGTTGAAATATATATATATATATATATATATATATATATATATATATATATATATATATATATATATATATATTTCAACCAATTCTTTGTTTTCTTATATATTGTTGAGTATAGAGGAATTTACATATCCATAATTATAGATGTTCTAATATCTTAAAGTGACTTTAAATTCTTCATTTTTGGATTATATTTATATATATATATATGTCATATGGATGTAACTACCTTGGTAACTCTTTACAACCTTAGATGGTTGGCTTCCTTGAGTTCAAAGTAATAAATAAACATTTAAAGTTTGATAGATGAGTCTCTTATCGGTCTAAGTCATTGGACTTTGGTACATAATTAAACTAATATTATATGCTTTAAAATAATCTAATTTGTTGATTATCATAAGTTATTGGTGTAAATTGGATTTAGTACTATGAACCATCCCCAGAATTGAGGTAGTTTCTATACCTTTCTAGAACTGGGAAAGTTTTCTAGAGTTGTATTAATTTGTTGATGTTACATAATTGGTTCTAGTTTAGAATAATGATTATCTATATGCCTTGCTTATATTTAACTTCCCCTCATTACATTGGTTATATACTTTTATTAGAGGGAAATGGTTTCTAATGTTTTTGGTTCAATTTATCACACATTTGCATGGTATATGTAAATATTGAAACCCACAAACTTTACATGGATGGAATGTGTTGGTTATGATGTTTATTTTATTTTAGTATGCCTACTTATATCTAAGAATGGTTTGGAATATGGTGTCTATGCTTAAGAACTCGATGTTAATCACCTAAACCTATTAATCTAATTTTCACATTCACTTATTGCTAAATAAATTAAGTGTGAAAATCAATTCTATTTGAATAAATTCTATCCAGCTGGAATGTACTTTGTATTCATTAAAACATATAGTCCACTATGTTGCCTTCCTTATTGAGTCATGGATGTGCTGGTTGGTTTGGAAATTTACATATATGTCTTGAGGCACTTGGATTTATCTAATTGTAACCATTTTATGCACTCTTATTTATAAAATAATTAAGTATTTGGATTTGATCCCATTAAACATTTACTATGCTAATAAGATATCTCAAATGCTAGAATTATATTTGTGTTGTAGCTAAATATGTTATTTTTTATTAAGCCTCAAAGTGTCATTAAGGTGTTGATTTAATCTTTAAGGTAAAATGAGTATAAAGGATTCTACGCCTTTAGTAAACATTAATTCTTACTTGGATTGTAATGTGTGTGTGTGTGTGTGTGTGTGTGTGTGTGTGTGTGTGTGTGTGTGTGTGTGTGTGTGTGTGTGTGTGACTAGCATAATTTTTAAACTCCTTTGATAGTAGGAAATCCATGTTATTTAAATTCTCTCCCTTTTAATATTATTGTTTTAATACTAAGCTAAGATCCATTGAACAAGTTAATGGTGTTATGGATAATAAATCTAATATTTAATTTATGTAATCTCAATGAATATCACTATAGAGTTGCCCACTGTATTATGGGCTATATTGGTAGTTGGTTATAAATCTCATGCCAGTTGGTCAAACTTCCTTATGTACCAATATAAATGGATATGAATTTATTCCACCTTGGGACATATTTTATATTAGATAATTTAATGATTCAAGGGTTTATACATACATACATATACATATATATGCACACACACACACACACACACACACACACACACACACACACATATACATACATATATATATATATATATATATATATATACACACATACATATATATATACATACATACATACATACAGATATATATATATATATATTATTTTGTTATTTCCCTCTTACCCTGCTTAGGGTTTAACCTGAGTTAGATGCCAGGGAGTGGTTGTATCTTTGGCCCTCAAATGAGACTCTATTAGACACCCAAGATATTGAGTAGGGTTAATTGAACTCTAAATAGTCCTATTGGTAGGATTTAATATTATTTTATATATTTTAGAGTCTATCAGTGTGTGTATGTACACTGATATACCCCAAACTATACACTCATTAGAGAGGACATGCTCCCATATATAACTCTTTAGTGGTGACTTAATCCTAGTTATAGGTCTACTACCAACTGATAGAATGGTAATTGGGAGAACCCTTACATGCACATCGACTTTGATGTTGTCTCATATCATTTGATTATTATTGGGCCTAGGACATAGTGTCAATTTATACTCTGAAGCAAAGTGGTTACAAAAATTTGTTTTGAGGATGTTTCATATTACATGCATAATTATAGGATGTAAATATATAAAATAGTTTATGAATAATAAATGGTTATTATAATTATTCATTTTAATCTCATGGTAATATAACATAATACATGGATCTTGCGACCATGAACTAGTAACCATTAAAGAAAGATCATTGGAACTATTTGGTTGTTGAGTATATATTATCATGTGAACATTACCTTGATTTGTAGTCTTATGATTTATAATTTTATTTTTGAATATTTTTAGGTGTTGTTTTAGTGGATAAACTAATTCATTCAATGTATTAATATTAACTTTCACATGAGTAACATTATTATTGATTATATGTTGTGTATTATGTCTCAATAGAAAACATATATTGGTATTATGCCATGAATATTGACAGTATAAAAAATATGCATTATCATGGTAAAGGTGGATATTTATCCCAAGAAGATGAAATAACCTTGTAAACTATTTAGGTTATCTAAAAGGAAGAACAAGCCTATCAAGTAGTTGAGATATTATGTTTACTATGTTTTTAGCCCCCATTCAAATCTTGAAAAGTAGGTGTATCATTAACCATAGATTAAAATATTTATTTAAATTGATATATTTATATGGTAGACGTATAGGAATTAGACACATATTTGATAATTTTGTCCTCTAATAGTTTAATCTCATAGTTTCAAACCATATAGAAAATCTCATTTATATATTTTAATGTGTTGAAAATTACTATTTTTGAGATGTTGAATAAATTTTTTGTAATAAATACTTTATAACTTTATACAAGGTATTTGGTGAGACATTTTCATAGGAGTATTTTTTAATTTAATTACATACTCAATACCATTCTCATTATGCCCTTGTTTAAGTTGGGAAAGTTATGAAAATGTGAAAATTTGACTAATGTTGATATAAAAATGAGCTAAGTAGGTATAAACCAAATTAGTGAAATAACACACAAAGATAAATGGTAGGGAATAAAACCAATATAATAATATTTCTTGAGAATTATAAGAAATATAGTTTTCATCCATATATAATAATGTACAAAACAAAATCATCAAGAATAAATGGATCAAATATGATGTGAAGGATCACCCTATCTATTATATAATTTAAATTTAAGCACTAGAATAATAGTAGGAAATGAGTATATTAGAAACACATGAGAAAATTTATTATGTAATATACCATGAGAGGTAACTACATGGATAGATATTTGAGATCATTAGGAAAGTTGATTGGTAGTGGCATATTATGAAGGTATTTTTGGATCAATGCATCCTTAGATGTAATTATATTCATATGATCCAAATTATGAGTATAATGTGCATATATATATATTCCATAACATTCTTAGTAAGACTAATATCAATAAATGTAGCATTAAGAACATGTCAACATGTATAATAATAGTAGGATGCAAAAGATCAGTATTAGGCAAAGGAGGAATAGTGGATAACTTTGAAAAGTAATAGGTGGAGGTATACACATATTATTAGGATTATTGTGATTTATATCATTACCAATATATGTATAAATAGTGACTATAATAGGCATATTAGAAAGATTCAAAGGATTCCAAATTCGGTCTCAAGTATAAATTCTTGAGATAAAGATTTATTTTGTGCTTATTTTAATGTAAGAAATGGTTCTTATAGTTGACCAGGGTTATCTTTATATTAATAAATAAATTTTATGAACTCTTTTTGATATGAATCATAATTATTATCATTAATATAATTTTTATACATGGAACTATCATCACAAACTAGTGATCATGTTAAATATATGTATATTTCCATTTTCATTATTAATCATAAAATTAGTAGTAATATCATTAAAAATTTTCATTTCATATTTACAATATTCACTAGTACCAATAAAAAAATGTGAATAAAATAAATAGTAACACTACTCAATCTATATTTTCTCCTAGTAAGGATTGTGTGTGTGTGTGTGTGTGTGTGTGTGTGTGTGTGTGTGTGTGTGAGAGAGAGAGAGAGAGAGAGAGAGTCACTCACACACACACACACACGTGTATATATATATATATGTATATATATGTATGTATGTTTGTCTATCTCTGTATGTGATATATAGACATATCACATAAACATATATATCTATGTCTATATATATGTGTGTATATGTATTTATGTTTGTGTGTGTGTATGTCTATATATATCACATACACGCATGCGCACACACACACACACACACACACAAACACACACACACACACACACACACACACACACACACACACACACACACACACACACACACACACACACACACACACACACACACACACACACACACACACACACACACACACACACATTATTGGAATAAGATGTAAACATGAAATAAAGTAGCGATAATGATGAAGAAATAAAGTGTACTCACAAATTTTATAATTATGTTTCAAAGGTGGAATTCATATCCTAGGAGGTGATGGATATGAAACCCTGAGATGGGATGATCACAAATATTGGTTCCCCAAAATGTTTTATGAATTTTGGTTTAAGGGTAATACAACTAAGAAAAATACACCAAATAAATGAAATAAGGAGAATTAGTTAAAATAAGATAAATGAAAATAATCAAATCCAAATATATCCTAAAGTAGGGATGGAAGTACCATGAAAATGAAATGATAAATAATGAAAAACTAATTGATAATTGATTGAAACAAAAACAACTAGATTATATATATATATATATATATATATATATATATATATATATATATATATACTTATTTTTGTACCATTTTCATTATTAATCATAAAAATAGTAGTAATATCATTAAAAATTTTCATTTCATCTTTAAAATAAGAACTAATACCAATAAATTTTTTTTAACAAAATAAATAGTAACATCGGTCAATCTAGAATTTCTCCTAGTAAGGATGATATATTATATATATATATATATATATATATATATATATATATATATATATATATATATATATATATATATATATATATATATATATATATAATTGGCATAAGACATAAGCATGAAATAAATTATGGGTAATGATGAAGCAAAAAAGTATACACACAAATTTAATAATTAGATTTCAAAGGTGGAAGTTAAATCCTAGGAGGTGATGGATATGAAACCCTGAGATGTGATGATTACAAATATTGGTTCACCAAAATGTTTTGACAGATTTTCATTTAAGGGTAATAAAACTAAGAAAAATACACCAAATAAATTACATAAGGATAATCAATTAAAATAAAGTAAATGAAAACAATCAATCCTATAGATATCCTAAAATAGGGATGAAAGTACCATGAATATGAAATGAAAAATTAATTAATAAATGCTAATTTATTTAAATAGAAAAAAATAGATTCTATAAAGTACACATGAGAAATTGGGTTTCGATAATCATTAAAATAAAACTTGAAAATTGACTATAAATTGGAATATGACCATAATCATGTATTGTCAAAAAATAAACTACTCGAATTATGGGTTGATAAAGACACATTTATAGAAATTATGGATTCCTTCTATTATTATGGAAATTATGTACTTATAGACCTTAAAATTTCCAATATGATTCAATAGAGATATATTACTAGGATCCTATCTTCATTTGGAAAAATATTGCACACTATTCTCTAAAAAATTCTTGATTGAGCTAACCCTATTTCACCACAATGTCAAAAGAAAAAGAAAATATGTGCAAGGTTAATTTTCATAGTCCCTACGATGGTTTTACCTACACATCATAGGCATTTATAATTAGGGATAAATGTATTTATAGTTATTCATGAGCATTCTTAACCAAAAAATGAGATAAATTCCTTCATTTCCTCTCCCTAAATAATCAAATGCAACTATATGGTTTGATATGACATTATTTTTCTATAAGTTTACATGAACAAGAATTAAATTGATGATGATTATGGAATTGAATTAGTGTGTAATATCTATGAAAAATGTGTGAATATACTCAATGTAAAAATAAGTAAAGGAATTAATAAATTAAATTTATTGATTAGATATTTTAAATAGCCTCAGATATATTTACATATATAGAGTCCATAAAGACAATTTCACACATAGGATGACCATGAAAAGTAGTGAGAATCAAAAATTAATGTAAGATAAAATAGAATTAGGGTTAAAGGGTAAATAAAATGGAATTAACCAAAATTTTGGAATCATGATTATAATCTTACCAAAATCATAAACCCACTAGTATGCTCAGGTCACATAGAAGGATCAAAATAGAGATCAAGTTGCCTAAGGTTGATTGAAGGGATCAAGGTGTAAAAAATTGAAATATCTGAGTGTTTACGAGGGAATATGTTGATGAGAGTCAATAAAGGATATAATGTTGAATGAAAGTGTCCAAAAAATATCCAAATTTACATGAATAGGCTAAGTGTGACAAAGTATGGAAAATACATAATGGAAAAGGTTCTTTTGCCAAAATCATGCATCTAAAACTACATTTTTGCTATATATGAATATAAAATTATATCATGAGGCCCATGAAAATTCCATTATTTTCCTAATTTATGATCCTTTTTCTTACTTTTTTCTTGCTAAGATTGATTTCATACCTTCATTGAAAATAATTTGACCACAAAGTTTGTAGAAAAATATGATAGTCTTGTCCCATAAAGTGGATGAATGATAATTATGGAAAATATGAAAAATTATATGTGCATACAAAATAAAATCATCCTACCATGTTCCCACTAATTTAACACCAAGATACAAATATGTGTTTTAAAACATATCCCTACCATATCATATATCTCTTCAACTAGGGCATGAATATACCAACACCATACCAAAATACCACATATTCATGTAATAATTAGTGCACCCAAAAATAATTCTCATTTATATTTTGAGTTCACATTTTTATATATGGAATAACTAATATATATCAACAAAAAAATAAAAAGAGATGCATTGGCAGAGTATATAACTAGTTATGTGGGGTGACAAACACAAAAAATACCATAAACGTCTTGAAATGACAATTATAGTCCCACTCACATTTTAATGTAGTCATTCATTTAATTCTCATTTGTTTAATGCAATATATTTAACAAAAAAACATTTTAATACCACTCAATTTTCATATATATTTCCTTCAAATTGATCCTTGGTCACTTGGATAAAAGTCTTCATTTCATATTAATTTATAAATTCATTCATCTAGTTTAGTAGTAGATATTAACATGGTGAGACTCTCATATTTATCCTCTAAATTATAATTAAAATAAAAGACTTATCAAATCCATTTGATAAATCAAGATCATTATATGGTTTTTATGCATATGTTTTACTTCAAAGTGAAAACTAGGGAATGATATAATAATAAAATGGTAAATGAGGGTTAACATAAGGGATATAATGTAATTCCATATAAAATATTAAATAATAAACCTAATGTGCTTTCTGTTAATCAAAGGCTATTGCAAGAATAATGCAATGGTAAAGCACCCTAACCAGGGGAAAAATAAGGAGTCAGGGAACAGAAAGAGTGAAAGTGTAAAAGGGAAAGGCAAAATCAAGATCCCTAGTGCTAAAAATCAAAATGTAGAAGAAGATACTGAACGGGAGAGAATTGATAAACCTAGGGAGGAAAACTTGGAGGAAGAAGAAGGAACTGAAAGCTGGGATACAAACTCTAATGAGAATGAAGAAAGTCCTGAGAAGAAAGAAAAAGAAGATGTCAACATAGAGGAGGATTCTGCAAATAGAACAAAAGATACAAAGGAAAATCAGAAAGTGTCAGAGGCTGAATTTGTCCAGGATGGCCCTTTTGAGGACCCTGCTTCAAGAAATGAAAAGGAAACTATAGTTCAGGATGATAATCAAGAAATGGACATGGAAATTCAAACTGGAATTAAAGAACAGGATCAAAAGGGTCGAGAGGATATCTTTGAAGAAGCCAGGAACAATCCCAATAAAAACTCTGAGGAATGGAGGGGGAAAAAATAGAATGATGAAACACACACACCAATGACTTGGGTCAATTACAAAGCAGAGGCATCTTTCCAACTCGATTCTTGGACATGTAGGGAGATCATGGATCTCAAAAGGAAAGTGGAAACTATGGAAGATACTCTAAAAGCTGTATGGAACGAAATTAACAATATGGAAAATTAGATAAGAGATATCCCAGTCAAGCTCAAAGCCTACGAGTATAATCTCAGGGAACTCATTAAGGACAATAGAATGAAAATGGAGGAATTTACGTCCAATATTTGTGCTACGGCCATCAATATTGATAAAAGAGCCAACGAGGAGACCAAAGCCTTGGAGGGACCCAGTAAAAGGATGAGACAAAGTTCAAGAAGGAAGGCTACACAAGAAGGAGCCATGCTGGTGGCAACCACTACCCATGATACTATTGTGAAAGAAAAAGAAACTATGAAAGTGATATTGGAACTGGATGAATAGTCTAGTTCCTCTTGATGGTTATGTAAATTGGTCCTATTTTATGGCTTCTTTTTGTAATCTTTTGCCTTTGGTGTAGCCAGATGTTTGTTAAATCTGGGTTTTGACCGGTAGTCTTTCTGGTGGTTTCAAGTCCATTTAAAACCTATTTTTTCAACTTCTTTGTTGTAGTTTGTAAGGCTTTACCTGTGGTTTTAGATGCTCTTTCTTTCTTTCCTTGTACTAGGGTTTCGAGGCCCCTTCAAAACCTGTTTTTACCTAAATCTAAAAATAAACCTAATGTGCTAAAAATATAAATTAAAATCATGAAAAATTATTTAAAAATAAATGATAAGAAACTAAATGGTGAAGGGAGATGAAAATTATTGTACCTATTGATTGCACTATGTTTCTGGCACTATTTTTAGGTTTTATAGCTAACATTACTACTTTATGTGAAATATGTAATACTAAATATACTATGATAGAATCAAAAGTCACAAAATGTGTATAGTAAATAATCAAGAGGCCTCCAAATTTTAAGCTTTATTACTACACCTTATTTACATGTGTATTGGTTATGTATCCCACACCTTTCTATTTTTTTTAATTTATAGATAATTATGTAGGATGATGCCTAGTAAGGATGGGAAATCACTATGTGAAATCAATGTGAATAATGTGTTGAACTATAGTTATTTCACTCTATTGATGCATGAAAGTGTATCATAGGGGTTTACATAGTGTTTAAGAAACACTTCTCATTTCTAGATTCAAATAATCCATTACATGAGTTTTAGGTTGTGATCTTCTTGATGTCTTTGGTGGAATAGTGGCAAAGCAATGAACTATTTCAAAAAATTGATAATATATCTGGTTGTTTGGAACAACCTTGGTATTAAGCTTTCTTGTGAAAAATTAAAGTAATATGAACTAATTAGAGTGAAATATGATCAAAACCTAAAGTCTAAACTATAAGTTATCATGCATATTTACAATGGAAGCTAAACTAAAATGAGTTGATAGAAAAGCGAGCAAAAGGGCAGGACAGAGAAGAAAGATGTTACTCATCTTCAATTTAGACATTATGATATATCTAAAATTTCCTCCAAACATACACTCAAACCAATATATGACACAAAATATCTAAACCATATATCCTACCATTTATTATGCAAACATATAAGGATATTTGATACAATGAAAATAAGAAACTAGATTCAATTTAAATATTTACTCCAACAAGAAAATTGCATAAGCACTTTGTAAGAAGAGTAAGGAAGATGAACTAAATCCAAGGTCTTTCAGTGAATCTATCATAAGCAAAAATTGACAACTCTACATTCAAATATTCATATCTAGAATCCATAAAAATAATTTAGGCTTGAACATTAGACTAGTTAGTTGAGGAAGCAATCATGATAGAAAAATACACAAACAAGTATGAGATAATATTTTCACAATTATCCTCCTTGCATTAATTTGATTCAAATTTATACAATATTTTTTAATCAAAAACTCCCCCTTTCCTTGACAAATGATAATGTCCCTTTTATAGAATAATAATGAGGTATGTCGATTAGTCATATCAAATGACAATTGTACAAGTGTCAAGGATAGTTATCCTTCTTAGTGATACTTTCTAAGTGGACTGACCTATAAGCAATGAGCTTTACAAGATGCAAATTTTTAAAAAAATATATATATTCTATCAAAAGATAATTTACATTATTTGTTACAAAAGAATATGCTAAATTCAACAAAATTGACTTTGAGAAGCACTTATTGTTGCATTCTTTTGTCTTTGCTCTAGGATCTTAGTTGCCTTAATATGTTTCTCATCAATTAGCCTAAGGTTGATGATGGGTTCCATGAAAATATCTTCTTATTGATTAGTTAGGATTTTTATTTTCACCCCCTACATGAATTGAGTATCTTTCTATTTGAACTCCTCATCGGTGATCAAGCCAATAGGATTGAGTGTATTTGGGTTTATGATTAAGCTACCTAGTATATGCATCATTATATTTTGAAATTACTTGGGATATTTATAAATATCCCCCATTTCCTTGGACTATTTTCTCAAAGCCTTGATATTTTCTATTAATATTTCAAAAACCATATTCAAATGGGTTAGGTTGACTATCTTAAACCTAAGAATTTGGTCTTATGTCAAAATATTGATCAAATATTTCACTTTATTTCTTGATACTTGCCATTGGATAATTTGGATTAAATACAAGGTACCATATTTTTACATTATATCCTACCTAGACCTTGTTGATTTCAAATAGATAAATATGTCATACATAGTGGTTTCAAACTGATTAATCATATTTGCTAGAACTGATAAGATAAACTACTCTTTTAAGTTTTTTATTGCTTTAACCATTTGATACAAAATTAAAACCATTTTGATTAGACTTAGGCCAATTCTAAGACATCTTCAAATATTGGATCTTCACCAAGTCTCTATCCTTCCTTTTGGTTCAAGTTAATCAAATGTTATACCTTTTGGTATATAATTTCTTCACCACTTGCCAAGACTATTTTCTTACTCACTCTTTATAAACTAGTAGTCTTTGGATTAAACTTGACCCTTATTGAATATTGGGTCACATTTGGGACTAGGATCTCTATTTGTGATTGGGCTAGTGACTATATTGGAGTAGTAACCCTCTTCACCTCCTCCTCTTTCAAAGTAATAATCCGTGGTTTTAATTCTTGTTGCATAGTGATATTAGTAGCCTTGACTAAGGCCTATAGGTGATAAGTGGGTATATTTTCCAATCTTGGATCATAAATTAACCACTCTAGAATAGGTGGACCATATAATAAATTCTCCTCAATAAATAAACTGAATTCACTCAAAGTAGTAGTGATAATCGCTTTAGGTCTCTTAGTCATTGAGACAATGGAAGGCTCAACTTTCCTTTTGGAGGATTAACAATCAACAAGTCTAATTCCATTTATTTCTCTTTTTCCTCTTTATCTCCCTCAACACTTTCTTCTCCTTCATCTAAATTTGAATCATAAGCCATGGGTAGCATCTTTAATTCATCTTCAATAGTTTCATTAGGATCAATGGCTATCATATGAACCTCATCTAAAGGTAGGTTATGCCTTACCATCTTAGATGATTTAGGGGATGATGAAATTAAAGGGATTTCATCTGGATTTTACTTCTTAGGATTAAACTCTATTTGTGTCTCTGATTGTGTACTGATTGATGGGAGTCTAGAAGATTCACCACTAACAAAATGATACTTCTTGGGACCCAATTTCCATCTATCATCTAATTTTTTATTTATCTATAGTCTAGACTCATGTCTTAGGTTATGTTTCATCAATATTCTAGTGACTTTAAAGTAAGTAGATGCCTTGTTGTATATAGGATCAAAGGTACCAATCTCATGATCATAGGGTACATTCAAAATAATTTTGAATTTCAAATGCTATTTAACCCTTCCATAAAGGCCCCATTATCTAAGTTCATCTATCTATAGATTAAAATATGATCTATGTTTTGATGTAGCATCAATGTCATCCCACTATCTGAAGGTATTATTATCAATTATCATACAAAATTTGTGCATAAATCCCTTTCTTTTGGTTTTAAAAAGGCCATCTACACCATGGAATAATTGGTAGGCCACCTCTTACTCTGCTAGCTTATTAGAAACATGGACTAGTAACTTTAAAGGAAAATTTTGAGTTCCCTCAATCTTTATGATAGTGAAGTTAGGGTACAACCATATATCCCCCATTTATTTAATATATTTCTTGATCAAAAGACTAATTCTTGACATTAAGATACTAGCTATAACTTCACTCAATCGTGGGTAGACACAATCACACATTAATTAGATGTGATCCCTATATTTATAAATGTGTAACTTACAATAGTATTAATAAATACTCTGGGTTCCATTTGGATACCATTCTCTCTAATTGGGGATATTTTTGGTTGCACATAGGGCATATAGGAGATAAGACATCATGAAAAACTCATTCTTCTTCTTATGCCTGATTGTATATATTATCTACTCAAAGAGATGCTAATTATTTCACCTAGTGGGGGAACCATTCCCCTTTCAATTTTGAAATATACTATGGGTAGCCACATTGGATCAACATATGTTTTGGTTGCACATCCATACAATTTATTCAACATTGTCATTACCATCATGACTCCAGGCCTAAACTGACTGATGGGGATTTAATTTTTAAGATAAATAATGGCCTGGTTACCAAATTCTTACCATGGATCTATAGTATCCATCATGTTATGCTCTTTAGCCCATGAATTAATAGAGGTTAGGTCAATTTGGGGTTTGGGCAACTTGTAATAAGACCCAAAGGCAATTAGGGAAATGTAAGAAACTTTCCTATGATTATGTTCATTAATTAACATGACCATGTCTATTTTAGATTCCTTAAAAATGGGACATGTGTAATGTCCCTTACTTAGGGGCTCCTTTTTTTTTGCAAAAGCTCTGATACCACTGTAATATCCCCAACCAATTGGGAATATAGAAAAAAAGCTCCGAATTGCTTATCTATATTTCTGCAAAATATCTTCAAATAGATAAATAAATAACAATATAATCTCTTATTTATTGGCTCATATGCTTAAAATAGAGGACCTCTATCAGGTATACAATGAATATTGAAAATGTAGCCTTAATAGCCTGAGTATTCTGCAAACTAGGAAATAAATCTGGATCTATGTGGCTCTCAAGTCATTGTGTCAAAGACAGTCATCATCGTCAGTTGATATACTACCGATGTCAGTCACTATGGGTCCTTTTCTGCCGACGTCAGTCTTCTGTCAGCTGATGTTGGTCACTGGGGATCTCTGCCTGCCGATGTTGGTGTCTGAGCAAATCTATATGGACTTCGTACAGCCACCAATAAAGCACAACTTGTCTATTTTCAACCCCTGATCTGACGATATATGGCTCTAATACAGAAGATCTCTATCTATATAATTTATTGAATCAAAAACCTACTAAAATAAATACCTGGAAAGCTCTGTGACAACTTTTGTATGAAGTTACCTCTCAAATTTGTAAACCTCTGTGATAACTTCTGTATGAAGCTATCTCTTAATTTGGTAATAGATCAGCTAATATTTTATAACCTCTGAATCACACACACTAAAGAGTGGATGTTCTCCAATGCAGATGGAATCCTGGAATCCTTGGCTCAGTCTTCATAGAAGAATTCTTCAATATCAAAAATCAATAATCAATGCATAATCATAATTCTCTCTCATGAGAAACCCTTATACCCTTAAAAAGATATGCTTGCCCTAATTAGGGTTTTCTTAAATTAGAATTAGGGTTTCTAAATTAAAATTAGACCAAATAATTAATATTTGATTAAATCAATCAAATATTAATATCTCCCTCAATACATGTCAGATCCTCGAACCGTCTAAAGCTGGTGAATCAGGGAGTGATTCCACACATGATCATGCCAAAATAAAGGAGCTCCGCTACATGTCATAAGTCCCTAAATAATAGGAGATTAGGTAAAACATGTCTAAAAGAGCCTGAATGAAAGCCAACTATAGGAATTTTGCTTATCGAAGCCAAGCCAAGCTCCATCATGACCCTCTATCCATCCTATTAGCCTACGAAGGTTGCATAATAGGATAATCATCAAGTCTGTCAATGTCCACTAAAAAGGGGACATGACAATCCACCCCTCCAGAAATTGCTTGTCCCCAAGCAATCTCAGAAGAATGAACCACTCAATCCACCTGGATCCCAAATGTAGTCATGATCTATACTGATGACAATCAACACAATCTTCTATAATATCCTCTAAAGTATGACCAAGAGGAATCCAAAATCAAATTGGTGAATGCAACTCAACCAATCTCTAAAATCACAATTGCCCTGGATGTGTCGATACTGTAGGTTGTGTAATTTGCAACTGTGAATTCCATCTACAAAATATGGTGCCAATCCATCCCATAACTGATCCCTCTGTAAAGGTGGCATGACCAACTATACCACACTATCATCAGTGTGAGAAGTATCAATCTGGAAACTCAACTCCACTAGTATGCCAAACTCATCAAGTTTAGGTACTCTCAAACCTTGAACATGTGTGTCAGCCTCAACAATATGTTCCTCAGCAATAACTATAGGAATGTACTCACCACCAACCACCTCACTATACAAATGAACTAGGTTTGGGGCTAGTGAAGACCACAAATGATCCAACTCCATGGTCACCTCCTCTGACTGAAACTGTGACTCCTGTAGATCTCGCTGTAAGTCATCACAGGAAGACCCTGTTGTGACTCCTTTCTGTCTCTCCTTGTGGGAGAGATTGACCTTTCCTTTCATGGCTTGAAGATGTTGTCTTGCATTGGCAGCCACTAATCTAGCCTCCTTGGCCTTTTGTGACCACATATCACATATATTTTGGGTCCTTTCCATATCCGGCCAAGTTTGATGTTCTTAATGTGAAGATGAAGGAGCAATATGATCATGCGAAGAATCCATACTCTTATTATCCATATCATTAGCATGCTCTATGCTGGTCTCCAATGTAGAAGTCTCAAGTGAAACTTCTTGCAAAGATGATATAGACAACTCATTCCCCATGGCTGCCCTCATATCCTCTTGAGTCAAATCAACATGTCTAACAACTGGTGTAGGCCTACCCTCAACCCTTGTAGAGACCTCTTGTTTCTCCTTCTTTCTATTTTGTGATGTGGACCTTTTACAAATGGATGCCATATACCATACTAATTTGTCTTCAAATGTAGGGTCTGAAATAATTTCATTCATCCTCCTCTGGGTTTTAGCCAACATATTCAAACTTTGTTTCAACTTCTTCATATCCTTGTCCCACTATTTTTGAGTACTTGAAGACATCATGGATACTTCGTTGATCCAATCTACCCAACTACCCAAAAGGTTGGCAGGACATTAGCTATGTTCTACCCAACAAGATGGAAGGAATTTGGCTGTGATACCACTATAATGTCCCTTACTTAGGGGCTCCTTTTTTTTGCAAAAGCTCTGATACCACTGTGATATCCCTTCAGATACCAAAACAAAATCTATAAAATACTTATCTATATTTTTGCAAAATATCTTCAAATAGATAAATAAATCATAGTATAATCTCTTATTTATTGGCTCATATGCTTATAATAGAGGACCTCTATCAGGTATACAATGAATATTGAAAATATGGCCTTAATAGCCTGAGTATTCTGCAAACTGGGAAATAAATCTGGACCTATGCGGCTCTCAAGTCACTGTGTCGAAGACACAGTCATCGTCATCAGTCGATATACTACTGACATCAGTCACTGTGGGTCCTTTTTTATTGACATCAGTCTTCAGTCAGCCAATGTCGGTCACTAGGGATCTCTACCTATAGATGTCAGTGTCTGAGCAAATCTGTTGATGATTACAAATTTTTCACAGATTTGTACAAAATTTGTATAGCTGCCAATAAAGCACATGTCTATTTTCAACCCCTAATCTGAAGATATATGGCTCTAATATAGAAGATCTCTATCTGTATAATTTATTGAATAAAAAACCTAATAAAATAAATACCTAGAAAGCTCTATGACAGCTTCTGTATGAAGTTACCTCTCAAATCTATAAACCTCTGTGATAACTTCTATATGAAGCTATCTCTCAATTTGGCAATAGATCAGCTGATATTTCATAGCCTCTAAATCACACACACTGAAGAGTGGACGTTATCCAATGCAGATGGAATCCTGGAACCCTTGGCTCAGTCTTCACAGAAGAATTCTTCAATATCAAAAATCAATAATCAATGCATAATCATAATTCTCTCTCATGAGAAACCCTTATACCCTCAAAAAGATATGCTTGCCCTAATTAGGGTTTTCTTAAATTAGAATTAGGGTTTCTAAATTAAAATTAGACTAAATAATTAATATTTGATTAAATTAATCAAATATTAATATCTCCCTCAATACATGTCAGATCCTCGAACCGTCTGAAGTTGGTGAATTAGGGAGTGATTCCGCACATGATCATGCTAAAATAAAGGAGCTCCACTGCATGTCAGAAGTCCCTAAATAATAGGAGCTCAGGAAAAACATGTCCAAAAGAGCCTGAATGAAAGCCAACTATAGGAATTCTGCTAATCAAAGACAAGCCAAGCTCCATCATGACCCTCTATCTATCTTATCAGCCTACGAAGGTCGCATAATAGGCTAATCATCAAGTCTGTCAATGTCCACTAAAAAGGGGACATGACAACATGTAGTCATATAAAATGAAAAAATTGGTAACTTGAGCATGGCTAAAGACACCCAACCCTTAGGTCCTTCTTGCTTGCTCTTTAGACCCTCTCAAGCTTGTTTTTACTGATTCCCAATCATCTGTGGCCTTTTGAACTTGACCCCAGCTAAGCCAAAACCCTCTCTTCATGACCAATCCATCCCCCTAGGTCTCATCTACCCAAGATAATAGTGCAAAATTTGGATAATAGAACTAGACCCTAGGGTGTTCCCTTTTTAGTGCTCCTATCCAATCACATTTTGAGCCTAGGTTACCATATTTCCTTGATTCCTCATCCATTATGTCAGCCTATTCTAGTTTCATCTCACTCATGACCAATAGATCCCTATATAATCCTATTCAAAGATCATTTATAAATGGTTTACAAATATCATTCAAGAAAGTAATAATACAAGTAGGACCACTCAAGCAATATTCCCTATTCATTGCATATAACCAGCCTATACACTTTCAAGCTAAATCAAGTCTTCAAACTAGTCCCTAGCCATCTCAATCATACCTAGTTTTAGCATTTCTTGTATTTCATTCACCATTACACCAAACACTCTTAAAGGGATAACTACATATGGCTTGATCCCTCCTCAAAGTATTGGTATGTAAGCAACATGTTCGCATATGAAGTGTGAAGCACATCCAGTGCATCTTACACAAACTAACCCTTTTTACTTATTTACCTAACTTCATTCAATTACATAGAAAATAACACAAATAATCAACTCTAGAGGGAGCTCTATCAATAGTTAAGACCTAAAATTTGGTATACATTCTCACATTGAGTAGGTGAACAAAATCCAAAAAGCTTAGATCCTAAGGATAATAACACTAGGGGAGGACTATAACATCAGAGCCCTGGGTGTCTAGTTCTAGTAGTCCCTATCTAATTATAAAATGAAGTCCAAGATCTATTTGTGACACTATCCTAGTCTTGTACTTGAATTTTTAGGCCCCGTCTCAATCAGAATAGTCTAGAATAAGCTAAGTTACATTTCTCCTTGCTCTCTTACAATTTTTAGAAAGGTCAAATTGCAATTAAATTTCCCAAATTAGTAGCTATAATTAGGAATATTATTTACTAATTTTCCCTACTCAAACTTATTTATTAATTAGGGATAAAAATCCATTATTTCTAAAAATAAAAAATCATTTGGTGAACCCAACTTACTTTGAATTTTGCATAAAAACCCAAGAGAACCTAGGGTAAATTCCTAGCTGATTTTTCCCATTAATTTATGAATTTTTCTTAAATATTAAAACAAGAAATTCCTCTCAAATTTTAAAATTTTGTAGTAAATTTTGAAATAAATTTATTTCAAACCCTAGTTGCATACACTAGGTCCTAGTAATTTTCCAACATTAATGTAATAATATCCTTATTTTTTTCTTGCACATATACATCAAAAAACTTATCTCAAATTTTATAAAAAATTAATAAATTTTAAAATAAATTTATTTTAAACCCTAGTTGCATCAACTAACTCCCAGTAATTTTTCTATCATTTTCTTACTTTTTAATTTCATATTAAAATAAAAAAATAACTTCAAATTTAAAAAATTCATAGTAATTTCAAAAAAAAAAATCCTAAAATCCCTAGTTGCATCTACGAGGTCCCATTAAATCAAACACTTTCCCATAAATTTTAAAAAATTTTCTTGAATCCTTTACTCATAAATTCAATTTCAATTTCAAAAAATCATAGTATTTTGCAAAAATATTTTTGAAAAATCCCTGGTTGTATGTACTAGCACCTATTTGCTTCTTAAGGTATCACCTTACATCCATTATCAAATTACAAAATTATGCTCATTTATTTTAAAATTTTCTTACATTTCTTGCAAATAATAAGGAAACCATCATGGGCCCTATCATGTACATGAATGATGAAGTCTTTCATATATTAGTACAAAGCTTCATCCTTTGCATTTCATGCTTATGTTTCATTATATGGGATGATATTACAAAACTCATTGCCAAAAATTCACAAGATTTCAAAATTCTTTTTGCATATTCTCTTTTGCTCATATGGAATAACTACCAACTCTATTTTTATAAATGCATTCAAAAAGCTATGTTACATGTCAAAGTTTCTATGCCTCTACGCAAAAAGTCATACTCTCTATCCTTTTTTTTAAATTCCTCATGTGGATTTTTTTTCAAGTTTATCATGCTAAACACATTAGAAATGTCATGATTTAAGTTAATGTTTTCTATGTATTAATGTATTATTCCATGCTATCTATCCCTTGTTTACTATCTATCATGTGGAATGTTCTTTGTAATCATATTTCTATACATGGTTTCTACTTAGATGTATCTAACTCTTTGGCTACTTTTAAGCATTTACCTATCACTACTAGACACAAGCAAATACTAGAAATTATATCTATCCCTCCTCTCTTTAAACTTGGTTCATCTAGATTTCATCCCACACCTACTACTAGCTCTATGCTTATAGTATATCATGTGGTACATGCTATCACCCAAGTTTATAAAGATAAGTATGTTGATTACACCCATGGTTATAGATTTATCACTCAGGTTAGCACCCCTTCTGATCCACTTTTATCTCCTCCACCTATATAATTATTCTTCCAGTCCAGTTTAGCCACAATTGAGACCTTCATCACCAACACAAATAGTTCATACACTTCAATAGAGGCCTCTTTTAGAGAAACCATAGTTTTAAGATTATAGATAGCTTCCAGCTATAGTGTTCACACCTAGAATAATATCATTGAGGTTTCATGCCTCTACACATAGAGAAGATGTTTAGAGAGATTCTCCTACCACTAAATGGGTCCCTATGAGCCCCATAGTTACATCCACTTCTCAGAGTTATAGGGGGACCCCACAGTTGATTTCCACTATAGATATTTTAGAACATTTACAACATACATAACTTTCATATCCAGTCTTAGCATTTCCATCATGCTTCATGATCACACATGATACTTCTTCTTGATATAGGACAACATGATAGGGAGTCTCCCATGAGACTCATCAATTAGTATCATCTCTTCTTATCCTTACTTGTACATAGTTTATTATGATTAATTGTACATAATCTCTTTTAATTGATTATACATAGTTCAAAATTTTCAAAATACAAAAAAAAAAAATTTAAAGTACAAAAACATTAAAAAATGTCAAAACACCATAAACATTTTGATTATATGCATCATCCATGTCTTACATTTCTAATATCATGTTAGTGCATACATTTGTTATGATTATTATTGTTCAATTTATCTACATTACCACGCTTCACTTGATCTTCTTTGAGTGTGTGTAATGATATCCAACTCTTTGATTGCTTCACTCTACCTATTAATAAGGGCATACTACATCTACATTCGAGACACATTTATATATACATACCCACTAGGGGCATATTCTAAATGACTACACCATCCAAGTTATGTCTTTCTTATACTAGACATTCCAAGTTATCCATGCTGATGTATATTAATTAATAGATTACATAGATTACTATATCAAAATTTCACTAGTATCTAGCACTTGTGTATCTTTTAACTTATACCTTGTCTTGTACTAAACATGTCTTTCATACTTTCACTACTCATTTGATTAGTTAGATGTGATTCTATCTTTCTAGTTATTTCATGCTTTCTCTTCTTGCTTAGTGTAGCTTGTTGGATTGCAGTTCAAGTTCTTACTTATCTCTTGTAAGTGACTTAAGACATTTTCCAATGTCCTTCTCTTCTATGTATTTTTGTAACTTAGGACATTTTCCAATATCCTTTTCCTATACTCCTCTATGTGACTGTGGCTTCCACACCAACTTGCTTATTTCAATTTTATGTGTATGTGGCATTTGAACATGCCTTGTATGATTATTTTATAGTTTTGCACAATTAGACCAATTTAAATTAGCAAGTTTTAGTATAGTTTTCTTAGAGAATATAGGGGCATCATGCATAGCATGATTGGTTATCACTTCCAATTTTAGATATGGAAGCTGGTATAACTTATAAATCAAAATCCATATTTTAGACACTAATGATTAGGGATAGATTGCATAGCACTTTTACTTCCTTTCTTTTAGTTTTTAGCATTACCCAAGCATTATCAGTAGTTTCATGCCTTATTCCATCTACAAGTGGTTGGAATCATTTTGGAGTGTCTTTAATACAATTCTAACCTCCACATTCTCAAGTTGAGTGGCTTCCACATAAGCCAAATTTTTAGTTTTGGAGTGGCTTTCATAAAAGCTAATCCCTATATTTTTTGGGTTGGCCAACATTGGCCTAGTTTATAGTACACATTCAGCTATCCATTCCACATTGTTAGATTTATAAAGCATTCATGGGATTTTAGAGCCATCTCATATGACATACACATTCATACATACTGGTATCAATTCTTAGCTTTACTTCATGGGAAATAATGGAGCCAAAGGACTAGCCTTTGTATTCTAGAGCCACCTGGGATTAGACACACAATCCAAACATTAATTATCACATGCATGATCATCTAGCTTCACTTAGTAGGTAATGATGGATCCAAAGGGATAGCCTTTGTATTCTTAAGCCACCTATTTAGAGGGATTAGACACATAGTCCATACATTGATTTCACATGGATGATCATCTAGCTTCACTTAGTAGGTGACAATGGAGCCAAAGAGATAGCATTTACATTCTTAAGCCACCTATTCAGAGGGATTGGAAATATAGTCTAGACATAAATTATCATATGCATGATTATCTAGCTTCACTTAGTAGGTGATGATGGAGCCAAAGGTTTAGCCTTTGCATTCTTGAGCCACTTTATGGGGAATTAAGAAATCAAATCCATTTAGGATATAAGTTTTTGTACAACACCATATAACACATCTAGCATTGCATTAACTTACTCAGTATCATAATAGATTCACACTTACACAATGTGATCTTTATGCACTATCCAACATTACTCAACTTCATGGGCTTCACCTTTGAAGGTAAGTTTAGGTATAGTTTTTAATTTCCTTTATCTTAGTATTTAAATTGTTTTCATCACTATAATAAAGGGAGAAAAATGTAGTCATATAAAACAAAAAAATTAGTAAATTGCGCATGGCTAAAAACACCCAACCCTTAGGTCCCTCTTTATTTCTCTATAGACCCTCTCAAGATTATTTTCACTAATTCCCAATCATCGGCAGCCTTTCAGACTTGACCCTAGCTAAGCCAAAACCCTCTCTTCATGACCAGCCCATCCCCTTAGGTCTCATCTACCCAAGATAATAGTGTTTAAGTTAGATATTAGTGTTGGACCCTAGGGTTTCCCCTTTTTAAATCACTTATCAAATCATATTTTGATCCGAAGTTACCATTTTCCCTTGATTCCTCTTGTCCATTATATTAGCCTAGTCTAGTTTCATCTAACCCATGACCAATAAATCTCTATATAGGACCATTCAGAGATTATTTGGAAAGGGTTGGAAAATGTCATTCAAGACAACAATAATATAAGCAAGACCACTCAAGAAATCTCCCTTATTCTCTGTATGTAGCTAGCCTATACACTTTCAAGCTAAATCAAGTCTTCAGATCAGTCCCTAGCCATCTCAAGCATACCAAATTTTAGAATTTCTTTCATTTCATTCACCATTATACCAAACACTCTTAAAGAGAAAGCTACATATGGATTGATCCCTCCTTGGAGTATTGGTATGTAGGCAGCGTGCTCACACACAAGGTGTGAAGCACATCTAGTGCGTGTTACACACACTAACCCCTTTTCCCTATTTCCCTAAGTTCATTCAATTGCTTAAAAAATACAACTACATAAAGAATCAACTTTACAAGAACCTCTGTCAACAATGAAGACCTAAAATATGGTACACATGTTCAAACTAAGTAGCCAAACAAAACCCACAAAGCTAAAATCCTAAGGACAATAGTGTTAATAGATGAATATAGTGTCAGAGCCTAAGGTGTCTAGTTCTGATGCTCCTAGCTAATTAGAAAAAAAATTTCAAGATCTTATTTTTAACACTATCCTAGTCTTATACCTAAATTTATAGACCCTATCTCAGTTAGAATAGTCCAAAATATGCTACGTTACATTTTTCCTTGTTCTCTCAATATTTTTAGAAAGGTCAAATTTAAATTAAATTTCACAAATCAATAGCTATAATTAAGAATATTATTTATTGATTTTCCCTGCTTAGACTTGTTTATTAATTAGGGATAAAACTCCATTATTCCTAAACATAATAAATTAGGACCAAGAAAATTAATGTAATGGGGTGCCTCAAGTTTGGAATCTACATAGTATAGGCTAATCATTTGGATGGATACAATGTCATTGTAGAGACTCTTTATAGAGAGTATCTTATCTTCTTCTTTAGTGATCATTGGTTGGTTTTCAATTGTCTATAGTAATTTATAATAATTATTATCCCCTGTGTTTAAAGCAGTAGCTACAAACTCTGTGTGCTTGAACACATGACCTTTTACATCTGATGTCAAATATAGCTCCACATCTTACTTTGAAACATGTTTATGGGTCACCATAGCTATAATATTAATTAAATTATCTAATTTGGGATAATAATCCAATTATTTTGGTTCAATTATAGTGATTCTAGAGATAATTAGGGTAATCTATACACTCTAGGTTTTTTCAAAGGTTTATGCAGAGCTTCAATGGTGGTAAGTTAGTTTGAATGTGAGCTTAGATTATATTTGGATTACAATTTTATACCTTTCATGTGTTTAGTTCCACACAATCTCTAATTTGGCATATTTTTCTTATGTGGTGTTGTCATGTTATACTACTCATTTATTTAAAATATGACCATTTTTCACCTTTGGACATGTGTCATTACCTTGTGCAATATTGAAGTTTAATCAATTCACACCATTGATCTCTTAATAAGTCTTCCTAGCCTTGAATTCATCATGGGCCATTGATCTTTAATTTGAGTTCCCAAGGGTGTGCCACTTGGTATTTCTATGATCTCTCTGTGTTCTTTCTATTGCCTTAACAACTTTTTTCCATGTGGTAGCTTCTCATTCAATCCAAGTCCTTAAATTCTTGACTTTGTTTGTACTATGTATTTTGATTTGGAAGATTGAATGTGATTCATCAATTTCCATCTTATTCATCACAATTGTGATACATGTCACTACTATGTTCAATATGGGCCCTTTGAAAATTCTACCTTCATTCACACTATTAATCTATTAGAAGTATCATTGAACACTTATCATTAATTCCTTTATTTATACATAAGCTCGAATATAGACCATTGATCTACTTGATCACTTATTGATATTGTGACACTTGTCCTTCTTGTATCCCTTTATAGGGTCTTTAAAACCTTGATTCCATGCTTATCATTGGATCTCCATTATACTATCAATGTTTACCATTGATTAATTTATTTGACTTATTGACTTTAACTTAGCATGGGGATCATTGATCTTTGATATGAGCTCTTAAGATCTTGCCACTTGGCATCTTCATGTTTAGTCAATACCTACGGATGTAAAATTAAATACATAAGCCTTCAAGATATATGTGTATACTTATTATAAAACTTTATACTAAGTTTTTAGTTGTGTTAATAAACACAATTATGACTTATGATAAAGTTTGGACTATGTCTAAGGTATAAAAAAGTTCCAATGTAAATATGATTCATGTGTAAATTTAAATCTATTTCAAAAGGAACTCAAGCTAAACATTTAGACTAGGTTTTTGAACACTATTTAGACATAGATTCAATTAATTAATTAAATACCAAGGATTAAAAGGATCAAACAAGATCATATTATCTAATCAACTAAGGGTTAATTTGTCATTAAAACACAAAACCCTAAACATTGTTCATTCAAATGGAACTCCATTAAACATATAGATGGAAACACAATAATCAAATGTTAGTAACATCAAATGAAGTTAAACAAGGATTATATGTAAACATGTCAATTAGGCCAGATGAGAACCATAATATTCAATAATGCAATTTTGATTAATTTGAATGCATAATTTCTAACACAATTTACAAAGTTGGACAAGGCTTCTCATTTTTCAAAAATGGGGGTATGATGACCTCAAAAAATGGCAACTTCTTGAGGAAACATAGAAATATGTTAGAAACTAGATACTCTTGGTTTAAACTAACAACATAATCAATCATTCCACATAATCAGTTACCATCATTAAGATCCATTCATTATTGAAATAAGTTTTACAAATGTAGAATTAGGCTAAAACATCAAAACTTAGTCATGTTGTGTGTGTGGGATTTAATTCATTTATTGATTGAATGGAATTTAGAGATTGTATTCCATATTTAATGACCTTAATCATTAAAATTAACTTATGGCATATTTATATATTCTTTATAAATCATGATTTATGAAAAGGGAAGGCTTGGGCATTACTTTACTACCATCCAAGTATCCATACCTCTGATAGAGATACCTTTAGATCCACTAAAGGCCTTGATCCATTTCCAGCCAGGCATCCATAGCCCTAGTGGAGGTTATCCAAATCACCTTTTCTTGGAAAGCTTTCAAATTTTTTATAAAGCTCTTATTTTTGTATTTTTAATTATATTTAGCTTTCAAAAAAGATTGGAAACCATAATTGGCTAGGTTTTAGGATTTCTTTTGTCAAATTTTTGATCTTCAGACAATCATCCTTGGTTATAAACTTTATCCTACGTAATAATATTCTTTAAGTGCTAACATGAATTTTCTCTAATAATTCAAACATTCACTAAAGCATATGTAATCCTTATCAAAATTAGACTTAGATCAGAACAAGGTTTAAGCTCTTAAGGAAAAACTAACCTAGATATCAACCCTTACCAATTTCTCAAAATCATAACATTAGGCTTAAATCTCTAGAATCCATAATCAACTAATGTCTAAGGTCATATGTGCATTCCTAATTTGAGAAGTTATTTTGATCATCTACATGAATTGGAGCTTGAAAACTATCTTGAAAAGACTTATTAAAAGCATAAAATAAAGAAAAGAAAAGGAAACCACAACAAACAAAATAGACAACAAACAAATAAATATGTACAAGCACTATTTACAAATAAGGAACAAGAAAAGAAACTAATCTAAGCCTACCTAAACTAACCCTAACTAGTCTTATAGGTTACTCAACAAAGACATGGGGTGGAACAACATAAATGTAGTGACTGAGGTATTTCCCATTAGCTGGCAAAGTGAACTCTGCTCCCTACAAGTCTTTGATCTTGAAGGTGTTATTTCCCAATGTATTATCAATCTGCTAAAGACCAATCCATAAAGGAGTGAATTTCTCATGCTTTCATTTTGGTTTAGATGCTTTGTCTCATAGGAGAACCAAGTCTCCCTGACTAAACACCTTAACCTTTGAATGCTTATCAAACCATATTTTAACTATGGTTTGATGTCTGTTTAAGTTGGAAAATGATTCTTCCTTTGAATATTCCATTTTAATGATGTCAAGAAACCTTGAATTCACATACTCTTGATCCTTTTACATATATTCTTGCATGAACTTATAGGTTGGCAACCTGAGAGTAATTGAAAATATAGGTTATAGACCATACACCAATGGGAATGGTGATGCTTTCAAAGCTTGTTTCATTTTAGTTATGTTTTCCCAAAGAGAATATTTAAGCAATTTATGTCATGTTCTTCATTATTGGGCTATAGACTTTTTGATAGATTTCATCAAGTTCTTATTAGTTGAATCTAATAATCCATTACCTTAATGGTAATGATTTGATGAGAAATTAATAATTATGTTGTTATCAAAGGCCCACTCCATCATTTATATATAAATAAAAATTGATCCATTATCATAGACTAATGAAACTAGTGTCTCAAATCTTGTACAAATATTTTCTTCCTATAAATTGATCACATATTCAATTATAAATTACTTGGTTTCACTTCCTCTATCCATCTTATGAAATAATCAATAACATTAAGAAAATATTTATGTCCATCTAAAGAATAGGGGTTGATCACCCTTACAAAGTCTAATCCCCATTGAGAAAAAGGTTTATCAACTAAGACTAGTCTCAATGACAAGGTTGCTTTTAGTTCCTTGGTGTTGAAAATATGACATTGATGACACTCTCTAGCATATTTATGTGCATATTTTAAGATAATGGGATAATAATATCCTACCCTCAAGATTTTAAGTTATTGTTTTTCCAAAAGGGTGTCCACTTCCAAAGTTTTCATGAAAAGTACTCAAGAGATCAATTGCTTCTTCCTTTGAGACACATCTCAAGTATACTCCATAATTATTTCTAAAGAGTACCCCATCCTTGATCAATAAATGTGTTGCCTTGAGCCTTAATGCTCTTCTTTGCTCTCTACTCAATCCTAAAATATAAGAAACATTGATTAGCAAATGAATAATTACATCATACCAATCATTTGGTTGAAAATGTTGTTGATCAACCTACATGACATTCACTTTAGGATTGGTGTTATCAATTAATTGAATCAATCCTTGACACCTTACCAGCTTGGAAATTTTTATCTCAAGATCATACTCTTGTAGTATAGACATCTATTTACCTCTTCTCTCTCCCAATTCACATTGATTAACCATAAGTTTAGTGGTAGGGTCTGGTAATACTACATGCACTTTAGAATTAAGAATATAGTGTCTAAACTTATTAACTAACCTAACTAAATAAAGTGCTTGTTTTTCAATCAAATAATAGTTTAACTCACCATTCTTAAAATTAGTGCTCATAAATGCAATTGGATGATCACATTTATCAAGAATTATCAACACTGGTGCCTATACTATTGCTTCTTTAATTTCTTTAAAGGATTTCTTGGTATCTTCATTCCATATGACCTTAGCATGCTTCTTCAACATGTCATTAAGTGGCTTCACAATTTTTGCAAAACTAGAAATGAAATTTCTCACAAAATTGATTTTCTCAAAGAAAGATTTTAATTCTTTTCTACTTTTAGGGGGGTTTATTTTGGATATGGCATTAACTCTATCAAGGTCTATGGAAATCCTATCTTTGGTTATAACATGTCTTAATAATTTCCCTTCTGTAACACAAATAATTTTTTTCTTAGGATTGAGGGAAAATCCATACCTTCTAAAATGTTTAAATACCTATTGTAAATGCATAATATGGTCTTCCCTATTTTTAGAAAACATAGTTAGATCATCCATATATATAATAATGCACTTACCTATGAGGCCTTGGAAATCATGGTCCATATCTCTTTAAAATGTAACTTCTACATTTATGATCCCAAAAGGCATACTTTTGTAGGTAAAAGTGTCCCACTTTATTGTAAATGCAGTCTTCATTCTATCCTCCTTGTTTACAAGTACTTGATTATAACCTATAAAACCATCTAAGAAAGATATCATAGCATAACCACTAATAATTTGAATAACCTAGTTAAGAGATGGTAAAGGATAATTATCCTTTTCAGAATATCTTTTCAAAAATTTAAAGTCTATGCATAATCTAATTTCCCATTTTTATTTCTAACTAATACTAAGTTATCTACCTAGGTAGATTGTCTAATGGGAAAAAATATTTTTTTCATCCAATATCTTCTTGAATTCTTTATAGATTAATGGTTCTAAAATAGGGTTTACAAGTCTTTGCTTTTGTCTAAAAGGTTTACAAGCTTCTTTTAGTGGTATGGTATGGGTAATGACTCTAGGATAAAATATCTTCAAGTCTTTATAAGATCATGTTATAACATCTATGTACTTGGTCATCAATTATCTAGCCCTTTAGACTCTTCATTTGTGTAAGCTATACCAATATTTACTCACTGGGGTTGACCTTGAGTCCCTAGATCAACAACATTATAATCTTTCCCATTCTCTTTAGTAACTTTGACAGTTTCAGCTAGTTTATCCTAATTAAACATTCTTTACAAGGCAATCATGCCTTTGGTAATTTTTTTGTCACTCAATTGAATAATCTTGTCATCAATTTTGTTTTCATCAAGATAATTCTCATTAATCTCATCAATGATGTGAGACTCAAATACTCCTAAGTTTTTGATGAACTAAATTATTTGTTGATAATCATTGAAAACTTGAAAATGGTTGACATTGCTAGGAACTAAGGGGCATGGATTTAATTCAATACTATGTCTTTGGGAATCTTAATTTGGTATAAGGTTGGATACAATTGAAGCTAGTTCATCAAGAAACTTGTTCTCTTCCTTAGGCATCAAATCACTCAATCAAGTCCCACACTCTAAAATTATACTTCTTAAGATAATAAAATTTGTATTGGTGTTTACTTATAACTTGATTAACTACTTATTCATAATCACCATACACTATCAATTCCTTGACCTTGTGTTTGATAACAAATTGTAATCCTATGATTAAAGCTTCATACTCTACCAAATTGTTAGTGCATGGAAATAGAAGTTTGTAAAAAGCATTACATTCTTTCCCAATGGTATTTATTTTAACAATTACTAATCCATATCTAGGTTTACATCTAACACCATCAAAATATAATTTCCACATTCTAGGCATAGCATGACAATATTTAGAGTCACATACCTTAGGAGTGTCATAAGTGTAAACTCCTAACTCATAATTCATCATATTGACCCTTTCATTGGTATCATTGTATTTAGTGATCATGTGTTTCATCTATGGCTCCATCGCAATTTTAATTTGATTGGGAACTCCCTTTCATGTAAGCCATGTATGTAAATAGTCAGTTAAATTGTACCCATTTAAAGACTTGGTCTAGTCCTTGCTTACTAACATCACATAAGCATCAAGGATGTCTACAACTTATATTTATATAAATTATTATGTCCTTAGATCCAAATCAATTTTCATATAAACATTCAATAATTCTTCAATTAATTTAACTCTAGATTTGTCGAATTGAGTAACTACTCTATCAAATTTAATTAGAGTTAAACCGAGATTTTCACAAATACCTTTTGGTATGATATTTATAGAGGTACCTAAGTCTAATAAAATATTATGCAAGTTTTTACCAAAAAATCTAATTTTTAATAATAATTTTGGAACCTCTACTTTGTTTTTATACATTATTACATTATTATATATAGCCTTTTGTGACTTGCTAGGCTTTTTGCTTAAATATTCTAACAACAAATATCTTTGTTCAATAATTTGAGTCAATTTATGTAAAGTGATGTTAGCTTTAATATTCTTCATATCCTCAACTATATTATATCCACTCTTAGTAAAATAACTATATGAATCAACATTATTTCTAGAGGTACTTCCCTTTGGAGGTTCTAGATTATTTTCTACTATGGGATCAGGAGGAGTGTCAAAGTTGTTGGGTGGAGTTGAACTAGTCAAAGGTTGATTCTATTATATATTCCTAAAAGGATAAGACTTTTTTAGATGCTGTTGAAAATCATGAATCTCTTCAGGGGTATCCTCATGCTCATTCTCATCTTGGAATGGAAAATAAAATATCTCCATCATGAGAATTGTGTCAATAGATTTAGATGTCTTTGAAGAACCAAATATATCTAGAGTATTATATTTTTTAGGTCCACCTTAAAATTTATCTAGCTCATCTTGAAATAACTCAAAATCTTTACAAAATTCAATACAATCCAATTCACCATGATTTGAAGTGTTATGAACTCTACAATATTTAATTAAAGCTACATCAATATGTTTATCTCAAGATTATTCTTATTTGAAAATGGTTCATTATTATTATTATTATTATTATTGTTGTTGTTGTTGTTGTTGTTATTATTATTATTATTATTATTGTTATTATTATTATTGTTATTATTATTATTATAAAACCTATATTTAGGTCTATTTAACCTTTGATAGGAATAATTTATATTATAAATTTCCCCAGTATTACCTACTTGTCTTTACAACTAAAGAAAATTTAAGCTCAATTTTTTAACCATTATGAGTATGCAGTCATTTTCATTCTCAGGTGCCTCTAAATTGTGAAATTGAGTGATATTACTAGTTATTTTCACCATATCTCTTTGATCTTGTCAATGATATCCATTTTCAATGTTATTTTAGAATCCTAGGTTTTAGCTAAGATGGGTATGACTCACAGGTAATTGATTCAATACTATTGTTTGGTTCAAAGCATGCATGTTTTGATTAGCATTGGGAATGGCATTCAACACAAAAAAATTAGGATTGACATTGGGGATATCATATGCTAGTTGACCTTGGGGTTCTATTTGATCACTTATTTTTACAACTTTTGCATAGGTTAAGGCTAATTTATTTATAACTCCAACAAACCTTTTCAAATACATAGAAGTCATGGGATTTAAAACATCCTTATAAATATCTAAATATAAATCCTCATCAATTCTATAGGGATTTATAGTTTTTATAAACATTTTATATAATGTAGCATTAAAATATATAATGGTTTCACTTGAATCTCTCTTCATAGTAGTGAATTGTTGATAAAGGATACAAGGACTATTGATCTTTCCAAATTGGTTAATAAAAATACTATTGAAATCATTCCAATTGGTAATGTAATTCTTAGGAAGGTTTAAAAACCAATCATATGTTATATATTTTAAAGTAAAAGGAAACAATCTACATACAACATTTTCATGAACAACCTTTAAAAAATTTAAAGCAGCCTTAAAGGACTTGATATGTTCTTCAGCAATAACCACACCTAAAGGATTGAAATAAGGAAAATATTTCTCAGGATTTCTAGTTAAATCATGTACCTCACCAAACACATTGATGGAATATCCACCTAATAATGCCATACCTTAATGATGGTTCAACATAGGAACACCATAAATAGGTGAAGTAGGTTGAGATTTAGAAACCCTGTGCTTACCTTTATCTACACTTTATTTTATATGAATATCTAATGAAAGGAGAGGTAATCTTGTCTATGAACATGATTTGGTCCTTATTCTTAGAAGTTACAACTTGTAAACTTTTAATCCTATTCAAAATGTGATGTATAAACCTTATCTTTTTAAGTAATAATGACCATATTTGCACGTTAATAAAATTTACACAAACTCATACAAATAACAACTATGTTTAACTAAATTAGATTAAAGATACCTCAAAACTTACAAATATGAGTGATATTTAATCTTATAAGTTCAAATAAACCTAAATTTATAAATAATCAACCAATCTTTGAATAAAATTACTATCACTAACCTCAAACATGTTAGATTCACAAAGCTTAAACTACCTTTGCAACAACTTATCATGAATATTCAAAGAATAGCTATCTTTAGATGAATAATCCTAAATATCAGTAAAAATCTATGAATATCAATCATCTTTAAACATTTGAGTGAATAATAACATAAATATGCAAATAATCAACTGATCTTTAACCAAAACTCAACAAAATTAGCAAAGATACTTCAAATTCACAAAGCTTTAGCTAAATGCCCTCCTTATAGTACCATTGAAACATGCCATGTTGATGCCTAAAAGTGTATCATATGGTTTTACATAGTGTTTAAGAAACACTTCTCATTTATGGATTCAAATAATCCATTGCATGTGTTGTAGGTTATGATCTTCCTAAGATCTTTGGTGGAATAGTAGCAAAGCAATGAAATATTTCACAAAAATGATAATAGAGTTGGTTTTGGGAGCAACCTTGGTATTAATATTGCTTACAAAAAATGAAATTAATCTTAACTAAGTAGTGTGAATTATGATAAAAACCTAAAGTCTAAATTCTAAACTAGCATGTATGTTTACAATGGAAGTTAAACTATAATGAGTTGATAAAAAATGAGAAAAAAAGAAGGGTAGGGAAAATAATAAAGATGTTACTAATATTTAATTTAGAAATTATGATAGAGGTTAAATTTCATCCAAACATACACTCAAAAAAATTTATGACATGAAATAGCTAAAGCATAGATCCTACCATTTATCAGACAAACATATAAGGATAGCTGATACAATGTAAATAAGAAACTAGATTCAATTTAAATATTTACTCCTACAAGAAAATTTCATAAGAACATCTGTAAGAATTGTAAGGAAGATGAACTGAATCTAAGATCTTTTAATCAATCTAGTATAAACACAAATTGACAACTTTGCATTCAAATATGCATATCTAGAATCCATAAAAATAATTCAATCCTAAACATTAGACCTGTTAGTTGTGGAAGTAGCCATGATAGAAAAATACACAAACAAGTATGAGATAATCTTTTTAGAATTCTCATGCTTGCATTAATTTTATCCAAATTTACATAGTATTTTGTGCTAAAAAACTCCCCACTTCCTATACAAGTTATAATACCCCTTTTATAGAAGATTAAAGAGGTATATCAGTTAGTCATATCAAATGACAATTATACAATTGTTAAGTCCAACTAATATTTTATAATATTCTAGAAATAGTGACACTTTCTAAGTTGACTAACCTATAAGCAATGTGATTTACAAGATGCACATGCTTTTACAAAAATAATATTCTTTCAAAATATAATTTACATGATTTGGTATAAAATAATATGCTAAAGTCAAAAAATTTGACATTGAGAAGCACTTGTTGTTGAATTCTTTTATCTTTTCTCTATGATCTTAATTACCTTACTATGTTTCTCATCAATTAACCTAAGGTTGATGATGGGTTCCATGAAAAGCTCTTCTTCTTGATCAGTTAGGATTTTTCTTTTCACCTCCTACATGAATTGAGTAGCTCTCTGATTGAACTCCTCATCAGTGATTAAGCCAATATGACTGAGTGTAGTTGGGTCTGTGATCAAGATTCCTAGTATATGTATCATTCTATTTTTTAATTACATGAGATATTTAGAAATATCCCCCATTTCCTTGGAACATTTTCTCAAATCCTTGATATTTTCTATTAATATTACAAAAACCATATTCAAATGGGTTAGGCTGACTATCTTAAACCTATGAATTTGGTCTTATGTCAAAACATTGATCAAATCTTTCACCTTATTGCTTGATAATTTCCATTGGCTAACTTAGGTTGAAGCTAAGGTACCCTATTTGTACATCATATCCTACCTAGACCTTGTTGATTTAAAATAGATGAATATGTCATACATAGTGGTTTCAAATTGATTAACCATATCTAATGGAACTAATAAGATAGACTTCTATTTTAAGTTTTTTTATTGCTTTAGCCCTTTAATAGTAGCTTACAGCCATTTTGATTGGGCTTGGGCCAATTCTAAGACATAATCTTTAAAGATTGGATCTTCACTAGGTCTTTGTCCTTCCTTTTGGGTCATGTTAGTCAAAGGTTCCATCTTTTGGTATACAATTTCTTCACCACCTTCCAAGATTGTTTTCTCAGTCACTCTTTGTAAACTAGTAATCTATGGATTAAGCTTGACCCCTATTAAAGATTGAGTCACATGTGGGACTAGGATATACATTTTTTATTAAGTCGGTGATTGGCTTGGAGTATCCAACCTCTTCACCTCCTCCTCTTCTAAAACAAAAATCCATGGTTTCAATTATTACTACATAGTGATATTAGTAGCCTTGACTAAGGCCCATGGGTGAAAGTGGGTATCTTTTCCAATCTTGACTCATAAATGAACCACTCTAGAATAAGTGGACAATATAATAAATTCTCCTCACTAAACAAATTGACTTCACTCAAGTGAGCAGTGATAGCCACTTTAGTTCTCTTAGTATTTGAGACAATAGAAGTCTTAGCTTTCCTTTTTGGAGGATTAAAAATCATGAGGTATAATTTTATTTCTTTCTCTTTATCCTCCTTATCTCCCTCAATAATTGATTCTCCTTCATCTAAATTTGTATCATAATACATGGATAACATCTTTAATACATCTTCAATAGTTTCATTAAGATCAATGGCTATCATATGAACCTCTTCTAAAGGTAAGTCATGTTATATTGTCTTAGATGATTCAAGGGCTAATAACTTGAAGGAATTTCATCTAAATTTTACTCCTTAGTCTTATGTTCTATTTGTGTCTCTACTTGTGTACTAACTAATGGGAGTCTATAAGATTCACCACTAACCAAATTACACTACCTAGGGCCTAATTACCGTATATCATCCACTTTTTGAATTCTCTATAGTCTAGACTTAGGTCTTAGGTTGTGTTCCATCAATCTTCAAGTGACTTCAAAGTAAGTAGATGCATTCATATATATATATATATATATATATATATATATATATATATATATATATATATATATGTATGATCAAAATCACTAGGCTTATGCTCATAGGGACATTCAAAATCCCTTTGAGTTTCAAATGCTCTTTAACTCTTTCATAAGGGTCTCATTGTCTAATTTCATCTATCTATAGATTGAAAGATGACCTATGTAGCCTTAATATGATCCCACTATCTAAAGGTAATCTTGTAAATTATCATAAGGAAGTTGTGAATAGGTCCCTTTCTTTTATTTTTTAAAAGGCCATCTACACCATAGAATAATTGGTAGGCCACCTCTTGCTCTACTAGCTTATTAGGAACATGGAATCATAACTTGAGAGGATAATTTTGAGTTCCCTCAATCATTATGGTAGTGTAGTTAGGGTACAACCATATATCTACCATTGCTTTAATATATATCTTAATCAAATGACTAATTCTCAACATAGGTATACTAGTTATAATTTCACACAATGTTGGGTAGACACAATCATAAGTTAAGTAGATGTGATCCCTATATTTATAAATTTGTAACTCATAATAGTATTGAGAAATGGTATGGGTTCCATTTGGAGACCATTCTCTTTGATTAGGGATCTTTGTGGTTTCACATAGGGCATCTAGGAGATAAGACATCATGAAAAACTCATTCTTCTTCCTATGCTTGATTACAGATATTTGTTCTCTCAAAGAGATGCTAATTACCTCACCTAGTGAGGGAATAATTACCCTTTCAATTATGAAATATATGGGTACCCACATTAGATCAACATATGTTGTGGTTGGGCATACATATAGTTTGTTCAACATTGTCATTACCATCCTAAATCTAGGCCTAAATTGACTGATGGGGATTTTCTTATTAATATCAACAATGACTTGGTTACCAAATTATAACCAAAAATCTAGGGTATCCATCATGTTATGCTTTTTATCCCATGAATTAATAAATATTAGGTCAATTTCAGGCTTGGGTAGATTGTAATAAGACTCAAAGGCAATTGGGGAAATGTAATCAACTTTCCTCTGATTATGTTCATTAGTTAACATGCCCTTGTCTATTTTATCTTACTTAAAAATGGGACCAAGAACATCAATGCAATGTAGTACCTTAGGTTTAGTAGCTACATAGTGTCAGCTAGTCATTTGGATGGCTACAATGTCATTGTCGAGCCTCTTTTTAGGGAGTATCTTCTCTTCATCCTTGATGATAATTGGTTGGTTTTTAACTGTCCAAAAAAATTAAGAATAATTATTATCCTCTATGTTGAAAGAAACAACTACAAACTCTATGTCACTGAGCACATGACCTTTTGCATCTGATGTCAAATATAGCTCCACATCTTGCTTTTAAACATGCTTATGGGTTGCCATAGCTATAATCTTGATTAAACTATCTAATTTGGGATGATAATCCTACTATTTTGGTTCAATTACAATTATTCCATATCTAATTATGGTAATTTTTACACTATAGGGTTTTTTGAAGGTTTACGTAGATATTCAATGGTAGCAAGCTAGTTTGAATGTGAGTTTAGATTATGTTTAGATTACACATTTCTAACTTTTTTATGTTTTATTCCACACAATATCCAATTTTATGTGTTCTACTTATGTGGCATAGCCATACCATATTGATCATTTCTTTAAAATGTGATCATTTTTCACCTTTGGACACATGTCATTACCTAGTGCAATTTTGAAGCTCAATAAATTCACATTATTGATCTCTTAAGAACTATTCCTAGCCGTGACTTCATTATGATCCATTGATCTTCCATTTGAGTTCCCAAGAGAGTGCCATTTGGTAGCTCCATAGGCTCTCTATGTTCTTTCCATCCCTTAATGCCTTTTCACCATGTGACAAATTCTCAATCAATCTAGGTCCTTAACATATTGACATGATCCATACTATTGATTGTTATTTAGAATATTGAATTTGATTCATTAGTTTCCTTATTCATTATGGTTGTGACATGTGTCACTATCATGTTTAATTTGAGCCCTTTGAAAATTCCACCTTCATTCACACTATTGAAATGTTATAAGTATGATCAAACACTAATCATTGATTCCTTTATTTATACATAAGATCAAATGTGGACCATTGATCTTCTTGATCACTTTTCAAGATTTTGACACTTGTGCTTCTCACATCCCTTTGTAGGGTCTTTGACACCTATATTTTATGCTCACCATTGGATCTCAATTATACTTTTAATGCACACCATTGATCAATTTCTTTGACTCATTGACTCTGGCTTAGCACTTAGATCATTGATCTTTGATTCAAGTTCCTATGATCTTTCCACTTGGCATCTTCATGTTTAGTCATTACCCGTGGATATAAAATTAAATTCATAAGCCTTCAAAATATATGTATAGACTTAGTATAGAAATTTAGACTAGTTTTTAGTCATGTTAATAAACATAATTAGGACTTAGGATAAAATTTTAACTAGGTCTAAGGTATAAAAAAGAGTTCTCACATAAATATTAATCCCATGTAAATTTTAATCTATTTCAAAAGGAACTTAGGCTAAACATTTAGACTAGGTTTTTCAACACTCTTAGACAAATAAGACTAGGTTTTTGTAACGATACATAATAATATTAAAAAATCACAATGGATATAGGACTAACAATAAATGATGACACACATGAAATTAAGGCTATAAGATCCTCTATGGATAAATATAGAATAGACATTGATAATAAATATGCACAAAAATAAGAAGGGCCCATAAGAGGGTTAGATATAGTATGAAGCACATACACAGTAATAATATGGGCCAATAGATGCAAGTAAGAACATGAAAACATATGCACCAAGAATATTAATATATAAATTATAATGTGCATGATATAGATCATGGAACCATTGATAGTATAGTATATCACATAGTATATGGATGCAATCAAAACAATCATGTAACCACACATAATAATATTAAAAACCCACAAAGTATATATGACTAATGATAAATAATGAGACACATGAAATTAAGGCTATAGGATCCTCTATGGACAAAAATAGAATATACATCAATAATAAATATGCACAAAAACAAAACAAGCACAAACATGTGCATGCTAGAAATGGAGTAATCATTGGCACACAATGAATTAATATAACAATCATATATGAAAACACATTATATATATCCATGTAACACACAAGATGTAGGGAATAAAAATATATAATAATAACCCTTATGAGTAATACCCTAATATTAAGATTACATTCAATAGTAAATTATTTATTAATATCAACATTACATAGGTTAACAATCCATATTTAATTATTGATTTTATCTCTCTCTCTCTCTCTCTCTCTCTCTCTCTCTAATGCTTTATTAACCTTATCATTGTAAGGATTGAGCATCTATATTTCATTTTGGATATGATAAAATAAAAAATTATATATTCCTTATTTATTCACTCGTTAACACCTTATTCTCCTTCAAACCTACTATAATGTACCTTAAGAGATGTGAGGGTCAAATTCCCTAATATTAATTGTATTTATAAATACCCTTAAGATATGGAAATATAACTCAATGTTAATTGTGGGAAGGGATCACTCCACTATCATAGGAGTCTTTAAAGGGAAACATATTTATTACAACATACACTTATATTAAAATATTTCTCTTTGATGTCTTACATAATGATGATCACCTCCTTAAACACGCCTTTGTATAATAATAGATGGGTATATCATTAATCCCAATGTAGGATGACTCATTAGCCAATATAATAAATACCATAAGTTAATCATATCACTCCATATAATATGCCCATTAAGATAATGTGTGCCACATGTATACATCTCCACACACTAATATAAATCATAATATCATCTCTCTTAGTACAATTCACAATGTAGTTCTCTTTTGCATGGGAGTGTGATCATACCCAGGTGAGACTAAGGGGTTCTAAATTATCTATTAGATAAATAAATGTAACTATATGTTCTAAATATAAGATTATTTTGTAAAAATTTAAATCTATTTATATTCTTTATAGATTCATGTAGGATCCTTCAAAAGTGTAGTGATAAATAAGATGAGTTTGTAGATCAAACATTCAAAAAAATCTTGACTGATCACCACATGGTGAATAAGTAAGGCTTGACTTGAATATAAAATTATCTATATGAAATGATGTATAATGGATGACCATGAAAAAATATGATGAGTGAAATTAAGGTGTGTAAAATAAGGCCAAGGTAAGAAGGATCCACAAAACTAAAGGTGACATAATTGGTAGGTCAAGGTTTCTATATGGGATGAAAATTGATAGATTGTTGATTATATACTAGTAGGAAAACAAGATAATAATGTAAAAATAAATGCTCAAAGAATGGATGAGTATGATTCTAAAGTTTATAATATAAAAAATTGATATTATTATGAAGATATATAAATCAATAAAGGTAAGAAATTCTAGTGGGTGAAATATGTCAAAAAATATCCAAATGTATAAAAGTGGACCAAATGTGCTAATAAAATAAAAAATAATTCCTTAATTTAATTTTAATATGTAATTTAATGCATTAATATTTTTAAAACAATAATAAATTGAATCATGTACTTAAAACTATATAGATAAGGATGGATGCATGATTGCATGTTTAGGTAAGACTCCACCCACATACATTGATTGATTTTGGAAAATATGGTGAATCTAGATTTATTTAAAAAAGAATGGAAATAGTAAATTTTGGGATAAATTTATGAAAATATATCAAAATTAAAATATGAGCATAAAAATTAATATGTGTGCTTTTATTTTAATCATGCTAAAAATCCTTGGACACTGTGACTAAAAATAATATATACTTATAATTACTTGGGTTATAAATAAATTTTAAATAAAATTAGATAAATCAACTATTATTCTTGATTATATAATTATATATTTGTCACTTCATGACATTTCTTATCATTTTTTTACTCAATCTTGAAAAATATGAATGTCAAATATCTAGATATATATGCCCCCATTTTTAGGCGAGGGATTGTAAACATGTTTCTTAGGTCACTCATATAAAATAAAAGATTTATGCACACCATATGATATCATATAATATAGAAAAAGTGATTAGAATATATTTTAAATATATATTTAACATATGTATGTAACCATCATTAAAATAATGATGTGAAGCTCAATATTAAAATACAACCTCATACGAGGATTAGAATGTGAGGAGAAATAAATATACCAACCATAACAATGTGAATGGGAATGAGGTTATTCTTAAATTTAAGCATTGTATGTGTAATGTATAAAAAATAGGCTTAAGTACATATTAAGTTTATGATGTCCCCAATGACAAAGCAAGGTGGGAACAAATGTTATACCCAAATGTATAAATTTGACCATAAGATGGTTAGATATAATAATGAAGCACATACAAAATAATAAGAGGGTTAGATTTTTTTTATTTGATCAATTAAGACTAGGTTGAAGGGCCCATAAGATGGTTAGATATAATAATGAATCACATACAAAATAATAATATGGGCCAATATATGTAAGTAAGGACATGAAAAAATAGGCACCAAGAATATTAATATATAAATTGTAATGTGCATGATATAGATCATAGAACCAGTGATAGTATATTATATCACATAGTATATGCATGTAATTAAAATAATCATGTAACCACACATAACAATATCAAAAACTCATGAAGGATATATGAATGACAATAAATGATGACACATACGAAATTAAGGCTATAAGATCATCTATGGTAAAATACAGAATAGACATTGATAACAAATATGCACAAACATGTGCATGCTAAAAATGGAGTAATCATTGGTACACAATGAATTTATATAACAATAATATATGATAACACATTATATATATCCATGTAACACACAATATGTAGGGAATAAAAATATATCATAATATATGTAAGTGGATATATATGATAAATAGAAATCCTTAAAGAATAGTACCATAAAATTTGATGTGGAGATATGTCCCCACTATAATTCATAACACCAATGTGACAATACCCCTATGATATACATGATTAAAATGTGTAGTGTATGCAAATGGAAATGTAATTGATATATAAATCAATACTAGCTTAGATAATATAAATCCTACTTACACTTTTCATTATCAATATATTAGATATTCTGGGTCATGACCAAGATTCTATTAAACCTATGCAAGGGATTTATTACCACAATAATATCACTATGGAGGGTTACAAAGCCTCCAATCAAGTAAAACTATGTAATAACCCTAACTAGATCCTATGTTTTCATATTTACCAAACTAATAATGAGTAAAGTAAAGTCTAATCTAGTGCTCACCAAAGCTTGTGGCACAAAGTGGGGATATTAAACATAAAAATTAAACATGCATAGGAGAGATATACTCATATAAATTTATATAAAATCCTAATGCATGGGAGAGAATTAAAAATGAAAATCTATCTAGTCTTATAAAGGAGGAACTAAGTTAGGAATAATTACCTTTGAATACAAACCCATCGAGACTCAATATCTCCCTTATCCAAGGTGCTTCACAAGAGGTTGTTTCGATATATAAGGATGACAAGGATAAATTAGATCTAGGATACATAACCTATAAATGCATCTAAAATACTTCTCTAAAATAAAAGATCCATATCTCCAAAGAAAGCATGAAACCCTAATATATGATCCTCAAGTAAAATGGTGGATAATTATATATATATATATATATATATATATATATATATGTATATATATATATATATATATATATATATGTATATATATATATATGTATGTATGTATATATATATATATATGTATGTATGTATGTATGTATATGTATATATATATATATATATATATATATATATATATATATTCTTCTTCTACTCTCTTAAAAATGATGACATGGATGTGTTTATATAGTTATATCTAACCCTAGTCCTTTCTAAAATTTTAGCCAACAGGGTTGACCCAATCAACTCTATATCGTTATTGATAAAAGAAAATGTAGTCCTAATCTAGGTTGGCCAGGAGCTAATCTAGACCATAAATGAGTTTTTTCAATTAGAGTACAGGATTGATGGGTTTGACAGTGTATCATAAACCATCAAAAAGGATTTTAGGCTAGTGAAGGGCTAATGAAGGTGTAAAATGACTAGAGGAGTGTGAAAATGGGAGGAAAAACATAGGGTAATTATTTTAGGATATGGTTGTGTAGATAGTAAGTAGTAGTATAGGGAAAACAATCTTTCAAAGCACCAATGGTTTTTCCACCCCTTTCCTAGTGCACCCTTTAATGTGTGCACTCAAAGATATTAAGACTCAATTGGTAACAATAAAAGAGAAAACATCAATAATTGATAACGTTTGAAAAATATTATGTGTATACATATGCCCCACTCAAAGCTCATCATGTGTCACATAGGTGAAACATGGTATGGTTCTTTAGGAAAAGAATATATCAACACAAAATGTTGAAGCTAAATAAATGGCAGTAAGAATCAAATAAGATAAAGGAAAAGACAAAAATAAAATAAAATATACCTTTACTTACCTTAGTTCTATAGATATAGAAGGAGATACAAGAAATGTGAAGGTGTCTAAATGTAGGGAAAATTATGTGAACCTATAGAAGTTAGTAGAAAAAGAGGAAAATTTTGAAAATTTTAAAACATATACATATAATAAGTGAAAATATTCTCTACGATATCAAAAATCTAGAACATTTTATGGTTTAGAAAAAGATCTAGTAGAAATAAAGATATGTTTAAAATATAGAATATAATAATAAATATTTGAATAGTACATAAATTGTGAATGGTAAATAAAAATAGGGTGAAAAATAATTCATTTGTTATTTTTACTATTATGAGAAAACAAAGCTCTGAGAGACCTAGTTAGAGACCAGAGAGACATCATGGTGAGGAGATGATAGCTAAGATGGGGAGGACACATAGAGACCATAGTGAGTACAACATAGGGAAACAATTGGAAATTTCAAATTTTTGAATATTTTGATTAGAAATTAAGATAAAGAAAAGAAAATTTATTGGTGAGTAAAATTTAGGCACCAAAATGAGCCCTAGGAATTTTTTAGGTAAACTAGGGATAAAATGGGATATTGGGTAGGAAGAAGTTAGACCAATAAATACCCAAGGTATTTATGGTAAATGGGAAAAAATTCACCACTATGGATGAACATAGTCAACCTAGTTGACTTAATCTATAAGGCAAGGGAGGATGGTAAGGCCAACTACATAGCAGTGGGCTGATTTAGTATGCTAAAATGGGGTCAACTTTATAGTAGTAGGCCAAATTAATTGGTAAGGGGTTAAGGCCCACTGCATACGATAGGAATAATATATTTTACTAAAGAGGGATGATGTAGTATCAATGTGAAAGGGATGATTTAGTATCACAAATAAAGTACAAGTTTGATTTAGTATTAAAGGGGTCAATGCTATAGAAAATTGAAAAACTAAATCAAAATTGGTTGATTTTTAAAATTTTAAGAATGTATTTTGATTATTTATGAAATGGAGGTCTGATATATCCTTTATTATTTGATATTTTGTAGAGATACTAGAGGTATTGGTGATTTATAGATGTGTCATGGCTACTAAATATACTAGAGTGATTGACTGACATGTATAGAGAATGGTTGGTCAAACTAAGCTTTGGAGGCATCATGGAGATGATGCACATCCTACTTAGTGTTGATCTCATTACCATGATCCTTAGATCATGGTAATGTTTCAACAACACTTTTTTATGGGTGGTGGATGGGTATACCATTGAGGTGGGTATCATGTTAGAGGGTGTCCACACATTACTATGACTATTGATATGAGTGACATCAGTAATCACATGGACACCTAATCATCTATAGGAGAGGTGAACACTAGCCCATTGTGTGACATGCTTAGATAGGATATACCCAAGATTATGAATCAATTTGTTTGATGTATATATAATTGATATTCTAGACATCTGAATGTTCATGATCAGTGATAGCATGAGGTTTATGTCCTAATTTAGATGACAAGGTACCTATATACATGATATCCTTATGTTAAATTATTTTGGATTAGGGAGAACTTGATGAATTTGGGGCTACCATCTAGGTCCATGATGTAGGGTCATCATAAAAATTCCCAAGAGTTAGTCTAGGATGTGTTTGAGAGTCCTAAGAAAGATGTGAAATGGAGGAGTGATGCAGACTGATCTTACAAATGGCCGCAGGCTACTTATAAAATTGACATTCAGTCTCTATACATGGCTTCGCCTTCATCACGTTCTATAATCTGAACTACCACACATCATTGTTCTTCATGGTAGTCAACCAAAATTTAGGAACTCCCTCTTCAGCATTAGTAGTTTCTTTCTTTGATTCTTCTTCCTTTTCCCCTTTACTATTTTCAAGATCTCCTACTCCATTCACGATGTCATGGTGCTTCTTGTAGAAAGGTTCATAAAGATTCTGATATTTGGCCTCCAACATAGCTTTTTCTTCAAAAACTTAGTCTTTAGCTCTTTATGTTGACCCTACAAGTCTTGCAATACTTCTACTCACTTCTTTACTTTGTGAGGTAGCGATTCAATGTATCCTAATGGGTTACCAACAAGAGTCTGTAGCTTATCCTTTAAGATACCCACCAAGCTTTCTGTTCCTTCCTTTGTAGTCTCATTCTTTAATTCCTCCTCATTGGCATCTTTATGAAGCCCACCTACAAAGACTTCTAACTCCTTTGGTTTTCATCTATCTTTTAGAGGTGCAGGAATATCATTAACCTAATGAGCATCCTCATCAAGTTCATGTTCATTACCATCTTGGTCACCTTTAGATTTCGCTATTACAGAATTGACAGTAGACTCCACGGTAGGCTTGGCATCCACATTTTGCAAGAGCTGTATTTCCTTATCTACAAGAATATCTAGCCAGGCATTTTCCCTTTTTTTGACTCAGCTCCTAATTCATCTAACATATCCAATGATGGTGTTTCTCCAACACCAGCCCAGCTATTTCTATACACACAAGAGAAAAACAAAATATATGGACGTGTTCCAACTGTGGCAATCTATCATATTGGATTTCCAGCCAAGGGTAATCTAGTCACTAAAGCAAGCAATATACCAACATAGACAAAAAGTTGATTCATAGATCCAAGTGCTTCACGGATCTCAGTAGGTGATATTATTCAATTTGCATCCAAGGATAAACACTGTTGCCATCTCCAACTTCTACAAAATTTAAACAAGAACCACTCATCCCACCATAAAATGTCTAAGCTATAGTAGAGAGAGAGCACGTTCAATCTCCTTGACTAGTCGCTGGGCCTTATCAAACAAAATAAAGCATCTCTTCTCCTTTGGACCTTTTGGACTATCTAGGAGTGTCAGTTTTACAAAATAAACCCAGCTTCGACTTCGCTTTCAAGCACTTTCTAAATGGATGCTAACCTAATGTATTGATCGGTCCCATTCCACATTTTCTTTAATCTAGAAACAACATAACACATAGATAGCGGCCCAACATTGATATGCGGCCCAGCAGGAGACATGTGTTTTTATCTAATTCTATGCACAATAGTTTCTTCTTTTTACGCCTCCTTGTTTTATTTCTCTCAACTCACATAGAATTAGAAGGCAAACAGAAAACAATACAAAAACAAATCAATGCAGGAAAATAACATGCACTATATTTATTCATATTGTAGGGAGACATACATTTTGTGTTGTTTGTGCATTGCCCATCTCTTTCCTCCTACGCCCCTGCTCTTCTCTTCTACATCCTTCTGTCTCTCCTCCTTCTCTTCCCCTTTCTGCCTCCTGCTCTCTCTTTCTCCTCCTTCTTCTACATACCTCTCATGCCAACTTGCATATCTTATCTTGTTTGTAAAGAATCTCTTCTAAACTTCCACACCAAACTTGGGCTTAGGTAAAACAAATTACAGTTTTTAATTACAACAACATGTTAAGGTTGAAAATCATTTCAACCATTCCTCCATTATTCCCTCAACAACCCATAATTACCTTTTTACTTTTACTAATTACAATTTCTCCTTAATTTCAACATTTTGAGGGAAAATACAATAATTTGGATTTAAATTCAATCATGGCTAACGTAACTATGTCTTGCCTAAAAATATATCTAGATGCTCCTGCATCAGACTCTCCCTCTAGAAACAATTTGAACCTTAGTTCAAATGAAATGCCACCTCCATGCATTAGTCTTCATTCTATACCTGGATCCCACAGTCTTCTTGTCAATGCCAATGTTGTTGTTTGTCTTTGATAGTCTTTATCTTTCATTTTGCTTTTCTTCCTCTTCTGGTATGTTCTTCTTCTCATTTCTTTCTCAGTTGTTAGCTCCTACTTCCATGCTTCATTCTCATACATGTCTTCAAGATCTTCTTGATCTTCTTAGTTCAAAAATTTGTCCATTGAACTATGGACTTCATTCATCTCCACAACTCTAATACCTGCATTCAAAACATCAAAAGCAACCTTAGTAGAAAAACATTGAGGCCATGAAGCCTCTTGGCTGCCTTCACATTTCTGTTCTTGTTTCTTGACCAAAATTGCCTTGGTCTCATTGCTTTGCTCTTGTCCTGTTCCATTCTTCCCAATGTTGCCTTCACCATAGCTTGTACCTTTACACAACTCTCTTGAATTACTAAACAACTACTCCAACATCTTCAACTCTACCTTTAGTGAGATCTCATCTATCTCACAATCTTCTTCAAACTTGGGCTTATCAACCTGAAGGATTGCTTGTTCCTTACTAGCCTTACTCTTCATCTCATCATTCAACACAAAATCATCCAAATCTTCATGTCATATATCAAACATAGGACCAGATTGTCTTTCATCCTCTGTAATTACATTCATCCACTTTATAGTTTCTTCATACAAATCAGTTTCTTCATCAACATCAGTATATTCATCAAAAATAATTGAAGTATTCATACCTTCTGTCTCCTTGCTTTCTTCAATCTCTGCTTGAAGCCATCTTGTTTGTTCTGCTGCATATTCTTTCCTTTCCCCATCATCCATCCCTTTATAAGTCTCTCCTTGCTGCATATTAGTTTTCATAGCCACTTTCCATTCCTCATTTTCCATAAAAATATCATTAAATGACTCAAACAAATCATTATCCCTTTCATTGCAAGCAATTGACTTAACTTTCCATGTACTTGTGTCATCCTTCACCTTTTCCCATAGATTTCTTGGTGTTTTTACCTCAACACTCACATCTTCTTCATTCTTAACCTTCTTAGGCACCCATACTTGTTTCTTTCTCTTACCATTTGACTTCACAAGCCATTCAGGCATCCTGCATCCATGCTTTTGGACCAGCACCTCCTTTTTCTTGGGAGTTTGCTTATTCCACCATTTAGGCATCACATATCCATGGTTAATTGGAAACTTCACTTTTCTATTTGCTTCTCTAACATGCATATCAACAGTTTCATGCTTATAAGAAGAATCAATTATTGAACTCAACTTTACCTCCTTAATGGACTACTCCATTTGCATGGCTTCTTGATTATTTGTCCTTTCTTCTTATTTTATGCTTGGCTACTCTCTTTCTTCTTCCTCCTAGCATTCAATGGCATCTTGGAATTTAGCTTCATCTTCCATCTCTTCTCTCACTTGTATGGGTTCTTCAACACCTCCATCATGCATTAACCAATGCATCTCTTCTTCTTTAACAATAGCAGCAAACTCTCTTCTCTTTCCTGCACATTCACTTGTGCATTTGGTGTCTTCTCCTACACCAATCTCTTCAATCTCCAAGGCCCTTCTCTTGACCTTCATAATGCTGCTCATACCTGCAATTACCCACTCAGATAATATTAGAAATAAAAACAAGAGACCATAATGTCTCCATGAGTGTCCTCTTCATCAACACTCTCATCTTCTCAAGTGCTCTTCCTGGCACTTCCTCTTTTATTTCTTCTCTCTTGTTCTCTTCAATGAGAACCTTCTTCTCAACTTCTTCCTCTTGCTGCTCACTTGGCAACCTTCTTATCTTCTTGCCTCTTTGGGCTTCCCTCTTCATGGCAATCTTCTTTTGCCTTCTTCTCCTTTTCACTAGGAGATCTATTGGCCACTTCATCTTCTTCTTCATTGGCCATACCCATGCTTGCTTATCCATTTGCATCCAAGACTCATATTCATCTTTAATCTTAGCTAACTCTCTCTTCAAATTAGTAATTTCTTTATTAAAATCAACATTAGTCATACCTTTGATGCTTGCTTTCTTATTGGTGCCCTCTTGTATCTTGCTGCTCTGTAATGCCTTCAAAAATGCTTCCATCTCTGAGATATTCACCCAAGTCTTTTCCACCTAGGTCTCTTGATCCCTTGTCTCATCCAAGCCTTTTCTCCTTGACTGGTCTTTTGACAATCTCCTTGATCTCACCTAGGCCTTTTACATCCTAGTCTTTTGATCCTCTTCTCTCAATCTTGTAGCAACTCTTTAGACAACTCTTTAACAAACACAAATTAAAAATCCAAGCTTACCTTGCTTTGGATATTTTTCCTAAGCATTCACTTGCTCTTCTTCTAGAGCTTTTCTAAGCTTCTCTTCTCAATTCTGCAAACTTCATCCTTTACCTCACCTAAGTCTGTTTCACCTTAGTCTTTTGGCAAACAATCCAAGCTTCCTCTTGGATCTTCTTCTCTAAGCCTTCCTTAGGTTCTTCTTCTCTTCTTAAGCCTTAATGGCTTGGCTACCTTGAACCTTTTCTCCAGCAAAGTCTTCTAGTGATGTCTCCTATTGATCCTTGCCAAATCCCAAGAGCTTCAAGCTCTAATACCAAATGATGCAGACTGATCTTACAAATGGCTACATGCTGCTTATAAAATTGACATTCAGTCTCTATACATGGCTTCACCTTCATCACGTTCTGTAATCTGAACTACCACACATCATTGTTCTTCATGGTAGTCAACCAAAATTTAGGAACTCCCTCTTCAGCATCAGTAGTTTCTTTCTTTGATTCTTCTTCCTTTTCCTCTTTACTATTTTCAAGATCTCCTACTCCATTCATGATTTCATGGTGCTTCTTGTAGAAAGGTTCATAAAGATTCTGATATTTGGCCTCCAACGCAGCTTTTTCTTTAAAAACTCAGTCTCTAGCTCTTTATGTTGACCCTGTAGGTCTTGCAATACTTCTACTCACTTCTTTACTTTGTGAGGTAGCAATTCAATGTATCCTGATGGGTTACCAACAAGAGTCTACAACTTATCCTTTAAGATACCTACCAACCTTTCTATTCCTTCCTTTGCAGTCTCATTCTTTAATTCCTCCTCATTGGCATCTTTATGAAGCCCACCTACAAAGATTTCTAACTCCTTTGGTTTTTGTCTATCTTTTAGAGGTGCAGGAATATCATTAACCTGACGAGCATCCTCATCAAGTTCATGTTCATTACCATCTTGGTCACCTTTAGATTTCACTATTATAGAATCAATAGTAGACTCCACGGCAGGCTTGGCATCCACATTTTACAAGAGCTATATTTCCTTATCTACAAGAATATCTAGCCAGGCATTTTCCTTTTTTTGAATCAGCTCCTGATTCATCTAACATATCCAATGACGGTGCTTCTCCAACACCAACCCAACCGTTTCTATACACACAAGAGAAAAAAATATATATATGGATGCGTTCTAACTATGGCAATCTATCATATTGGATTTCTAGCCAAGGGTAATCCAGTCACTAAAGCAAGCAATATACCAACACAAACAAAAAGTTGATTCATAGATCCAAGTGCTTCACGGATCTCAGTAGGTGATATTATTCAATCTACATCCAAGGATAAACACTGCCACCATCTCCAACTTCTACCAAATTTAAACAAGAACCACTTGTCCCACCATAAAATGTCTAAGCTACAATAGAGAGAGAGCATGTTCAATCTCCTTGACTGGTGGCTGGGCCTTATCAAAAAAAATAAAGCATCTCTTCTCCTTTGGACCTTCTAGACTATCTAAGAGTGTTAGTTTTACAAAATAAACCAAGCTTCAACTTGGCTTTCAAGCACTTTCCAAATGGATGCTAACCTGATGTATAGATCGGTCCCATTCCACATTTTCTTTAATCTAGAAACAACATAACACATAGATAGTGGCCCAACATTGACATGCGGCCCAATAAGAGACATGTGTTTTTATCTAATTTTATGCACAATAGTTTCTTCTTTTTATGCCTCCTTGTTTTATTTCTCTCAACTCACACAGAATTGGAAGGCAGATAGAAAACAATACAAAAATAAATCAATGCAGGAAAACAACATACACTATATTTATTCATATTGTAGGGAGACATACATTTTGTGTTGTCTATGCGTTGCCCATCTCTTTCCTCCTACGCCCTTACTCTTCTCTTCTACATCCTTTTATCTCTCCTCTTTCTCTTCTCCCTTTCTGCCTCCTACTCTATCTTTCTCCTCCTTCTTCTACGTACCTCTCATGCCAACTTGCATATCTTATCTTGTTTGTAAAGAATCTCTTCTAAACTTCCACGCCAAACTTGGGCTTAGGCAAAAAAAATTACAATTTTTAATTACAACAGCATGGTAAGGTTGAAAATCATTTCAACCATTCCTCCATTATTCCCTCAACAACCCATAATTACCTTTTTACTTTTACTAATTACAATCTCCTTAATTTCAACATTTTGAGGGACAATACAATAATTTGGATTTAAATTCAATCATGGCTAACGTAACTATGTCTTGCCTGAAAATATATCTAGATGCTCCTACATCAAGGAGAAGTCATGAATGTCAAAGAAATTTGAATTTGAAAATTTCCCACCTTTTCTTGATTTAATTTTCAAGATTGTAATGAGGAGTTGAGAGTGTTTTTATATGGTTTAAGTGGGTTATAATTTTATTTCATCTTGAATGATGTTGCAATAGACTTATAAAGTCATTTAAGAGTCCTACGATGATGTTGAGTCATTATGTCATGTTGATAGTGAGAGGTGGAAATCTAAATGGTCATCACCCTACATGGGTATTGTGTTAGTTTGAAGTTTCTTGGTTCAAGAAACGTTGTCAAGATCTTTATAATATTCTAGTTCATAAATAAGGGATATATAGTGTTTAACAGTTTGTAGGAATGAGATGATGGAGAGAATAGGGTAGACATGGTGAAGGTCTGCCAAAGATGTATGTAGGACCATGTAAGTCTAGTTTTTGTATGGAAAACATCAATAAGAATGTTATATTGAATAAATTCTATATTATTAATATGTATTCTCATTTGTGATAAGTTATTTATGTGATCTAGATTCAAGTTATGTAATTGGAGGTGATTCAAGAAAGTTTCAAGTTTGTTGTAACCTATTTTGAGTATCTTGATTAGATAATAGGTCGTATTTGGATAGATAGAGGAGCAATGAAAATTTGATGGTTATTCATAGGATCTTGAAGCATTTAATTGATTTTATTTTAAGTTATATTATGCAATAAGTATCAATAAAGGTGTTTTGTAATATGATGCTTATATAAACAAAAACCCCTATTTCCTAGTTACTCACTATGACTAAGACTGAGTGTTTATCTTATAAATTATGAGGCATTGATTAAAATAAGCATTGAATTTTCAATGAATATAAAATTTGAGTGTTATTTTTTGCAAGTGTAAACTCAAATTAAAGACAAGTATTCTATTAGACATTGGGAAACTTGAAAGGAAAACCCTATTTTCTATTACAAAGTCTATGTAATGGGATTGTGAGGTATGCTTAGTTTAAACTATTGTGTGTTCTCAATGATTGAACATAAAAGGTGTATTTATTTATTTAAAACATGTTAAAATATCATGAAATATTATTTACTCTCCATGCAATGAAATATATGGAGAAACTCATGTGGTGCTAGACATACTTGTTAAGGAAACCTTATTTTTTGAGATGAACCTTGCAAAAGAGGATTGAGCATATGTGTTTTGAGGAAAAGAATAAAATTTACATTGATTAATAAGTTATTTACATTGAGATAAGTATTTTATGAGTATATTAAGCTTCTATGATTCTTTTTTTGTGTTGGTAAAGTGCATTGTTCAGTGTAGACCTGTAGACAACCTTTGCTTGTATACAGTCAATTGTATTTTATTTTGACATGTGATAGTAAGTTGAGAAGAGGTATTTTATGATTAAATAACTTGAGAAAGATAAATATAGTCCAAAAAAACTTAACTTCATCCTTGGAAACTATTTAAAATGTCCATAGTGAATTATTAATTGCTCTCAAGCTGTGATAATGCCCTAAAAGCCCTAAATTAGGGTTTCAAGCATATCTCATGATTCATCTATACAAAATTCAAAATTTGTAATATTACTAAAATTTGTGTGACCTAACTAATTATCATGGTTTTAAGAGGTGTAAGTATTGATAAGTATGGATTTGGAAGGCTGAGTGTGCATTAGGCCTAGAAGAGACCTAGTTTTTTAGGCCTAAAGAGTGAAAGTCAACTTGTATGAAGATTTAAACTTCCAAATTTCATGCATAGGCATAAGTTGAATAGGTGAACAATATTTAGGATCTGTATTTTCATAATTTGTTTTACTTTGACCATAATATTCAATAATGAATGAGATAGGGCTATAAGGAGAATATAGAGTGTGTGCAAGGTTGTATAAATGAAAGAGTTGAGACCTAAGGAGTATTGGTGATTAGTTTTTTTTGTAGAGAGGGTTAATGTGATAGAGATAAAGAAGATAATTTTTAAGGAAACACAAACTTTTCATTTATACCCAAGAACCATTACTTTAAGAGTGAATACAAAAGCCATTTTCAAAGGAAGTTGGTTAAAAAGAAGGTTAAGTGATAGAGAAGTGGTAATTGCTCTACATTAATCTAGCTCATGCATGACATGTATGGGATATTTTCCAAAGGTAATAAGACCATGGGGCCTATTATTTTCTTGAGTTCTTTGATATATGAGAGGTTTCCTATGTATCAACCAATTGGGTTTCCCTATGTCATTGATGATAGGTTAACTTGAGTGATGAGTTAGAGGTAAGACCATGTAGTTTAGGTCATGCCCCATGTACTAGTGTTGTATAATATCATGTGGGGGGGAGATCATGTGTCATCCCTATATTCAAATTGATATTATATTACCTAGTTTCTTGACTATTTTAATAGAGATAACACAATTATGGATCACAGGTCATTATACCTCATGAGTAGAGCCACATTTAGTGGCACACTTACCAGGGTAAATTAGACTCCCATACCTAATAACCCCTCTAGTAGTGCTTAATTATTTGGGTACAACATTATAGATATCCATTGGGGAGAGGATGAGGAATACTAATGGGTATACTTATGATTAGAATACATTGTGTTAGATCAAGGACTAGTCAAGCATGGTAGTAGGCAGCTAGGGGAGTGGATGACATGGATGTGGATGTAGGGACATAACAAGAATCATAATATGCACCATAATAGGAAACATCATAAGCACCAAAATAGGAACAACATCAATAACCATATAAATATTGACCACCTTTGCCATAATATATATGGAATCACCACTGGTGATAGTGGGCACAGGTGAGGGTGACAATACATGATGACCTAGTAATTTTTCCAAGACATAATGGTCTATGAAGACACCTATCATGATAGGGTCATGGCATGCATGAGTGGTGGATCCAAGATTTACATGAAGTGATCCATAAAGGAGACTCTCAGGAGATGAGTAGATGGAGAAAATGTGCTCAATGGGTGAGTAGACATGGATATGGTGGTTGGTGATGCCAATACTGGTGAGAAATGTTGTTATTTTGATTTACATTTTGATATAAAATACTAGATGTGCATAGTTATAGTAGATAGATATATTTTTAGATATATGTGATCTAATATATATCTATTTTTGGTTTTGTAGATATGATGATAGAGGAGGTCAAATGGGAAGCCTTGATTGTGGTTGCACATCATAACATTTTTGATGGGGTGCTAGCATCGTATAACCCCATCACTTTATATATTCCTATGGTACCATTTGCCCTAGCCTAGGTAGGTTGGTTTATACTAATGGGTGAGGACACAAGGTAGTTTTAGACATTTAGATATAGATTGAAGCCACTAGAAAGGGTGGGAGACGGAGAGGTGTAGGCTTGGTAGGCCTTTTATCAAGAGAGAGTAATGCATATGGCTACCACAGTTTAGCTTGGATAGGTGTAGACCCAGGTGGCCACCTTATATAGATAGGTATCAAGTTTTAGATCTTGAACTACCTAATTGTAGCATACCATTTAGAGGGGATAGTCCCATGCATCTATGGCTATCATGACTAGGCCACAAGATAGGCATGATGGAGCCTAGCTGCAGAGATGGAGCTATGTATTTTGTAATTTATACCATGTATTATATAAAACATGTGATATATATAGATATTTATTTTTATAGTTGGATTTGATCTCATGATTTATATTTGATTTTGGATGTTGATGCATGGATATATTTATTTCTAGTATATTTATTTAGTTATTGTTCTATATGCTATGGGAAATATGTGTGAAGTGTTTTCTTTTCTAGCATGATTTGATACACATGCATGGGTAAAAATAAAAAGGAAAAAATGACTTGGAAAATTATAAGTAATAAAAAATATATACTACACACTATATCATGATTGTAAATGTGTAATAACAAAACATGACTAAATATAATAAACAAAAATAGGTAAAAAAGGATAATAAAATGTTTTTAAACCATGAAAAATATTCGCACCAAATTAAAATAAGTAAAATCATATTATATCATGTTGGGAAGTATGAAATAATGTAATAAAATGGAAGGAATAAGAAAAACCAAATCTTATAAAAATAAAATAATTAATTTAATCAATCATACTAAATAACATTGGGAAGTATAAAAGAGAAAAAAAATTGGAAAAATGAACTTAAATTGATCACACTAATTCAAGCTGGGAAGTATGAAAAAACTAAGAGAAAGGTTGTATTCTTACATGCAATCAAAAAATAAGAAGATAAAAGTGAAACATCAATTAATCAAGCATAAAACATACAATATCAAGATGACAAACATGCTAATGATGTGTAATTCATGATTAATCACTACATATCTCAAATGTGGCACATGTAATTTCATTATGACTTGGGTATTGGAAATTTTTGTGAGGAAGGCTTGGTCCTATCCATGGTCTTACACTAAAACTCACAAAGGGAACACCAATGAGGTGGAATGACTAGTAAAATATGTTAAATGGGATGTTTTTAATGGTGATTTTATGATTTGTGAGGAAAGCTTGGTCCTATCCATGGTCTTACACTACAAATCACAAATGAAATCCCTAGGGGGAAGTGATAAGAAAATAAAACAATGTTTCTCAAGGGGAAATTTAGGATGATTTTAAATTAAAGATGGAATTTAAAAATTACAACATAGGTGTCTATGAGATTACCTTAGGAAACATGAGTCATAATAAGGACATAGAAAAGACACTAATTAACTAGTGACCATCAATATACAAAGAATTACCTATTCATAGTAAACACAAAGCTATATATGAAAATAAGTGAGGTAATAAGATCAAATCATTTTGATTTTTTGAATAACAAGACTAAAATGGACCTACCTTCTCACAATTTATTCCATTTCTTAGTACCTCTTAAAGAGCCATAGATTTACTATGAATTTTGGGTACTTGTGTGAGAAATTAGGTAACACTAAAAGTTTTTTTTTAATTCTCCTTTCTGAATCTACTAGCATACCACACCCTGATAGACCTTGAACCTACCATGAGGCCAACTATGGAGTTTGATCTTCAATTATAAAAAAGAGATGTGCTTTGAATCACATATTTTAGTGTGATTTGAATTTTAAAATATTAAATATTGTCTTTTATATCATTGTTTTTTGTTAAAATAATTTGGATCTTAATTTTTTATGGATTTTAAAATTCCACATCCATATGGAATTGAAATATATAATCATGATATAAAAAGTGATACACACCAATGAACTTTAGACTTGGGATAAATTAAGCTAAGTATCCAAAGACATGACTGACTAAAACACTTACGCTTACCTATGAACTAGTATGATATCTCAAGTTTTAACCATATGTATTCTTAGTTTGTAAAAGGAAATAATGGGAATAAAGGGAGATCAAAGGTGGACTAGTAAAATAATATTATAATGAGATGAATTATTTGCTAACTAATCACATGGTAAATAAGGAGTATTAAGGGAAGCAAGGTTTGTATAACCAAGTCACAATAATGATTATCTATGTTATGGAGACAAGGTCACAAATAATCATGAAAAAATAACAAGACATTCATGGAAATGAAATCATATAGAAAATCATGTAATCATTAACAAAATCCATAGGAGATCATAAGGAAATAAAATGACACCATAGACAACATATAATGGAAAATATAAATAACTATATAATATAGATAAGTGAAGCAAAATTTGACACAGATTAAAATGATATAAAGTAGATAAATATAAAATTGGATCAAATGTCCAATCCAAAATGAAGAAGAAGGTGAAGGAACATTATGTTGTGTTCATAAATACTACTAAATTTATCCACAAACATTGTTCATAACATCTAGGAGATCTCTATGTATATAGACTCTAACTATAGTGAGGGTCTCATCGATATTTAGTGAAAGCTAGAAAAATACCTCTCATAAAATCTCCTTGATAGAAAATGTAGGTATGACTAAAGTATTGTTCTCATGAGGGCCATCATGCATATGATACTTAGGAGAAAGAATAGTAGTGGAATATGTGGGACATGAAAAAGCCACTAATAGAAAAGGGACCACATGTGAAGGTGGATCCATAGGTGGAAGAACCATGGGTGGAGAAGGGACCATAGGCTAATGAATAATGAGGGAAGAATGGGGATCCTTTTTGCATGGATAACTTGTGGTAAGAGGGATATCAGACACAATAATGGTCATAAGGTGATCCTATACATTCTATTATAGGATGTGGAAATGATTTATGTGATGGGTATTGCATGGTGCCACACACAATATACCTCTCCATACATAAGAGTATACTCAGGTAATAAATTGGGTGGAGGATCATCCACATGAAGTATAATCTCATCTAGAATTATAGAAGCAATAGGAAATTTGAGTGAGTGAGAGAGAAGTATCCATTATTTATTCAACGTGTATAAACATCTCTTCATTAGGGTTTTGAGATTATATATTATGAACTAGATAAGGTAGCTTCACATCATATTAGGGGAGGATGAGGGATGTTATTTAAAATTGGAGTTGCATAAGGTATTTATGATGACATAGATAATTTTTTATGAGTTCAAGAGAGGGAATTTGAGATTGGAGATTGGTAAGCTTTATGATAGGGTCCCATTCATCATAACCCATGAGTGGATTATTGGATAGAGGTACATAATATTGGAGGAGATCCTCAAAAGGAGGATTATACATGCATGTAAATTTATGTTGTTAGGATACAATATGTTTAAATGGGGGGACATATTAGTTGATTATCATGAGAGGATGAGGTAGTTGATGTAGGTTTATATTGTGATTGATTTGAATAAGTGGTATTAAAATGTTGAATATTATTGGGGATGGGTAAAGAAGTTAGAGAAATTGTATAAATGGTATGAGAGATGTTATCCAATGAAGGTTTTGGAATTTGTTTGTCAAAAGAGATAAGGTCATATTACCCCAACTCTATTAGGTGAATTGGAGAAGAATCTTGGATAACACACAAAGTGTGAGATGATTGGTGTTTGTGGGTAAGATGAGAATCAATGAAAGTAACTACCCTTCATATATTATTCATATTGACCACATTCTCTTCAATAATTTGATCTATAAGACTATAAACATGATTTATAAGAGTAAGCTTATCATTATTATCTTGATGGTTTGGAAGAGGATCTTTGTAAATGGCTAGATGATTATTATCTTGGTTCAAAGCTTTATTTGTAATTTATATTTCATGAGTTTTAAAGGAAATGTCATAGGATTGTTGAATTTTAAGAATGAGGGAATCATGATCAAAATTTGGACAAAGGATGAAATATATAGCTAAGTTATGTAATTGGCTATAAATCTCATGAGAGCGACCCCAACTAGCATGAACCCAACACAATTTATTTGGATCATACCATGATTTCATAGGATGAGAAAGATCAAGCTCTCATGGAAGAGGCCTTAGTAGATGCTTTTAGATTAATGCTAAGGATAATTTATTGTGAACATAGATGTTATTTATTAGAGAAAATTGAGGATGAGGGTTGTGTTTTAGAGGGAAATCTTATTTTGGAGCAAGTTGGGAGAAATATCTTGAACATTATGAATGGTATCATAGGAATAAATTACAGTATCATTAGTAGCATAATGATTTTTATTTTTGACGAGCATGCGAGTGGCCAAAGGAGGTTGGGATAGCTCAAATTGATGCATGAGAAAATTTTTGTGCTTGGATTGGTTGAGAGCCTCTTCCAAAGTTCATGGATATAGAGTCCTAACTTAATATTATAACTTAGGATAGAGAGAATTGGTGAATAGATGAAATATGTTATCATCTACCATATTGTGTTCACACTTATTGTACAAGGTCTTCCACCATTTGATGAAAGCTTTCATGATTTCCATCCCAAGTTTCTTGAAATTTATAAAATGAGCCAAGAAATTTTTAGGGAGGTCACTAGTTTGAAACTCTTGTACTAGCTCTTCCAAACTAGTGATGGAATGAGACTTAAGTTGGTTATACCAATCTAAATCATATCTAGAGAGGGTTTTCACTAAGCTATTGGTAGTAGGAAAAGTATTTAACTTGACCTAATATTTGAATAGATTTCTATATGTTTTTAAGTGTAAGGTAGGATTAGTTGTACCATTGTAACTAATGGTAGGGGTGATACTTCTTATATTTATGTTGTCAATTTGAGGTATAAGAGATATGTTTTGAACATGTTTAATTGTTTTGTTAACAAAAGGTGGTTGAGGAATAAGGTTGCCATGGGAATCCTTAATGGGGGTGCAGGGTTAATTTTGGTTGTGTGCTCCCCATGGAACCTATTGAGGGTGATTTTAAAGTGAGATTCTATATTTGCATCATTTGGTTGGCATTATTATCTTTGAAGGAATTCATTTGGTTAAAAGTTTGCAACAGAAGTTGATGGTTTTGAGTGGTTTTTTTATTAGTGTTTGTATTATATGAATTGTTAAAATTGGTATTAGTGTCTTGGGTACCATTGTGTGTAGTTGCATGCACAACACTAGTGGCTTGAGAGGTGTTGGTAGCAAAGGAGTAACTAGTGGCATGATTAACATGTGTTGTGAAAGATACACTAGTAAATGGTTTATAAGAAAAGGAATCACTAGTGGCATGATTACCATTGGTAATAAATGATGCACTAGTGGAGAGATTGAGAAGAGTGGGTCTTGGAAAAGGCTCACTAGAAGTTGAACCTATCATGTTAGTAGAGATACTTGACATGGAGGGAGAAGAAATCAAGGAAGAAGAGGTCATAACATGAGGATTAAAAAGATAAGGAAGAGGTTTAAAATCAAAGAAGCTATTTCACCAAAATATGTGTGATAATTTAGGGGAAGATGAATGTATTTATTCTTCTTGACCACTTATCATAAGGTTATAAATAGTGGAAGGGCCTTTTCCTTGATGTTGAGGAAATTCATTAACAAAGAAAAGTATTTTTAGAGTATACACTACTTCAGGTTGATCTTCTAAGGAGAACAGAGGGTTATAAATTGAGGATGCATGAGGATGAGTCATGTAATTGGTAGTGTTGACCAAATTTGGTCTACATACCAAAAACTACCTAGTCAAAGATTCCAATGGAAGGAGGAGCATCCCAATTGAAGAGTGACTCATTATCACAAGGAGAAAATGGAGAACATGTAGAGTGTAAATATTTTCAAAAACTTTAAGATTGTTTAAAGTGTATTTTGTTAGATTATAAGGGATAGCTATATAGAGAAAACATAATTTATCTGAATAGGTCTTCAAGGTATCCAAGATTTCAAGGATCAAGCATGAGTCTAGAAGAATATACAAGCCTTGGAAAAGATAAATATAAAACTCCTTTTAGGCCAAGTCTTTACTTAGAAATTATTTTGGACCTTTTATTTGACTAAGTGTTCATTCTCACGAGATATTTCTTTTGGGATTTTATATTGCTAAGCTAAGTTCTTTCAAGACCCTTTTTTGGCTAAGTATTAAATTATTTCAAATAATTTGTCTGGGATAAATTTTTTTGAAGGCATGAATTATTTTAGATAAAATATCCAAAGCAAAATATGAAAATAAATTTCTCTTAGGGAAATTGTTCTATAACAATTTATCTGAAGACCTATTTCTTTCATAAAAATTGTCCACATCAAAAAAGGCTAAGTGTAAATTCTCTTAGACATTTTGTCATCAATAAAAGTCTCAAGGTCATTTATTTCAAGAAAATTGTCTAAAAAATTCTCTTGAAGGCTCATTCTATAGGAAAGTGGTCTGATACAAAATTTATAAAGGGTATTTTGTTAAGCAAAATGTCCCAAAAACTTTTTCCAAATGGAAATTTTGTCAAACAAAGTGTCTTATACATTTTTTTCTAAAAGGTCATTTTTTGAAGAAAAGTGGCCAAAACATTTTCTCAAAGGGTATTTTCTTGGGAGAGTGGTCCAAAGTAGAATTTATAAAGGGTAAGACTTAAAAAAAGTGGACCAAATGAAAATCATGAAGACCCATTTATTTTAAAAAGTGTCGTAGATACAAGTCAAAAGGAAATAGCCTAATAAAATTGTGATCCAACAAATGAAGATGTTTTCACAAAAGTCAAGTTTAAACTTAGGCAAAAATTCATAAGTTCTTAAATTTTACTGTCCATGTGACATTAATGACATTTGTGTGATCATCAAATGATAGTTAGACAAATATCAAAATCAATCTTAGGCAAAAAGTCATGCAAAATTAAATTTGATGGTTTGTGGAACATCAAATATGCCCATGTAGACATCAAATGACATTCACATAGATGTTAATTTTAAGACATGATAAAGATCCATTAGATTTAAAAAGGTAAGTAGATCTGATGGTAAATGTTTAAATGTAAAACCATATCTAATGGAGTGAGGTAGCCTGATAGTGTTAGTGGGTCACTAAAAGATCAATGGATCACATTTAATCACTCATTAAGATTAGACAGTGCACAAATGGTAAAGAAGTTAGTGAATCCAATGAGATAATGAGTTGAGGATAAGTGTTAAAATCACATGAGTCTTGGTAGAAGATCAATGGCTTATAGGAATCCATGTACATGTAGATCAATAGAGCGAATATGGTCAAAAATTCAACAATCTAGGTCATCATTTGATAACCAATAAGTAGGATCAAGACCAAGGGACTTTCAATAGAGGTTGAAGAGATAGTTTTTTTGACCTAAGTAAGTTAATAGAAAGGAAATAGAGCTTGAACATGATCTAGGTCAAGTCAAAGTGAATATTTTGGGACTAAACATCATCAATAGAGCTCTTTGGAGATAGGATAGGTCTTTTAGACCTATTTCAATCAAATGATGACATTTTGATTTTGAAATAAGACAAGGTGCTAAACTACAAGAAAACTAATAGAATGATTGGTTTTCAATCTATAAAGAGATTTATTCTCAAATATTGTGATAAAAATAGGTATATCTAACCACTCAAAATAAACAAAGCATCTCTGTCAGTTTTAAGGCATAGAATATTTGTCCTTATTAGTAGATTAGGAGAAAATGGCATGGAGTCTTGAGATGATGACCTGGTGGCTAGATAAGGATCATAGAGCATTAAATTCTTTTACAAAGCCTTTGAAGTTGTACCTTATTGATAAGATCATGACTTAGCATCTTCAATAATGATAATCCATAAAGAGAATTTGGACCTTGTTCAATGTTTTCTATCTACTCAATTCCTTCTCTCTCTCATCCCTGTTTATATAAATATAGGCTTCTAAGCCTTGAAAATAGATTGATAATCCCTCTTTTGGGTATGACTAAACTTTTCCCAAATTTGATCTTTATAGCCTCTTGAGACAAATAAAGGACTCTTTTTCATATTTTATTTTAATTTTATAGTGTGTCAATATTAGATTGATTTTCATATGTGGTAGAAATATCTCCCTTGTCAAATCCTAATCTCACCTAACTACTAGATTATATTTTTTTAAGGTCATGTTTAGTGTCAAATTTCATTTGATTAGAGATATCAAGTGGACATATTGATTGGTTAGTGCCTTGAATTATGACTCTTCATCACTTCCCTTAGGATTTGATTATTTGGTGAACCTTTGCCTAAAATACTAATGCATAAAAAACCATTTGGAGTTGTAGCTCTGATCTCATTAGTGTTTGTTATAAGTTTAATAGAGTGGATGAACAATCACATTACTGGTGCATCACCTCCTTTTTAATTTTTTATGCACTATTACCCATTTCTTTCTCCCTTTTCCTAGTCAAAATTTAGTTTAGGTGATAGATCTAGAAGGATGTCAACCTTCTCCAGAGGTCTGAACCTATGATACATGACCCACAACCTAGGGTCAGTCCCATGTTAGACTAGATTTTAGTAAGAGACTTGAATAATCTTCTACCCATTTAGGGTGTAAATCTAGAATACCAATAAGTAGTGTGAGTGGATATATGCACATTACTTTCATCTAAAGTGGAAGCCATGAGCTATTTATGAGGAAACCTATTGGGATTGGTAAAATTCATCATATCTATTGAGTTAACTCTATGTTTTCCTAAAATAGGAAGTTCATGATGAGATAAAATGGCTAATGATGATGATGTAGAGACAGAGTCATAAAATAGTATAAAATGTTGAATCAATTGACTATGTTGTGTAACCCAATAAATAGATAAGAATACATATTCATTTAGGTCAATTATATATTATAGATAATAAATCTAAGCAAGATGATAAATATACATAGTTGTTCAGGTTAACTGTGTCTAACTAAACAAATAACTAAATAAGAGGATAAGAATACACAATCATGTAAATCAACTATGTACTATTGGAAGGAAGGTAAAATATAGTCTATAAGAGATTATATCAACCAAAATCATAGTGTTCTAAAATAAGGGAAGAATTTTCAAGATATTTTGAAGCAAGAATGAAAGAAAACACACAAATAATTAGATCAATGTGATTGACCAAATTGTGGCACACAACACAAACCTTGCACCAATGTTGGCACTTCAAGTTTTGTAATACAACTCATAATGATCAAAGAGAAAACAATCAATTAAAATGTAAATGTTAACTAGTTAGTCAACCTAAGTATTATTATATTATTATAAAGTTTTGATCTTAATGTCATGGGAAAGTTGGCTGAAATAGGGATGTTGAGTATTTTCATTGATGTCAAAGGTACATCTTACGAAGGTTGATGTTAAATTTGATTAAGGATAATTGGTAGTGTGTGATGTGACAAGGTGCATGGAATATTATTTTCATGAAAGAGTGTTGTCATGAGAGAAAGATAAAGAGATAAGTTGAAGGTAACTAATGTCTTGTCTACATAAAAGGTACAAGTCATTGATGTCAAGTACATAAGAAGCCTAGTCATGACATGAAGAGGTATATGCATGGTGAAATGAATGAAAATAGGAATGTGAAGGTTGTATGTCATTGTTTTAGATTGTGAATAAGGTATATATTCATTCATGAGAGTTTCAAGTTGAGCCTATAGGGGTAAAACCTTGAGTCTAAGTCTGCACCTAGATCACTCTTAGACCTTATCTAGACTAATGAGGTATGAAGATCATATTTCAAGGAAATTATGAATATATGATCATGAATAGAGGTAAAATAAGTTGTTTTATGTATTATAACAAAGTTTAAGGTCAATATTTGTGGTAAAAGTGCATGAATCACTATTTTAGGCCTTCTTAAGCTCACAAAATGAGGTCTCAAACCCAAGAAGCACTTTCAAACATTCATTGGAAAGTGTAACATCTACATGGGAGTATAAGATGTTAATTATATATGGGTAATGGTCATATCTAATATCTCTAGGCATTATTTTTCGATTTAAGTAGTTGTCCTTTATGAACAATCATTAACACCAAAACCTATGCTAAACCTCCTTAAAACACTAATAAGGACTTGATATGAAATATTTTTTTAAAAATATATAAGGAGTATTAAAATTCATAGATAATATATTTTATCATGTATTTAACTCTCCCAAGTACCTCCAGGTGGTGGTGGTTAGTCAGATAAGAGATAAAATGCACAAATATAGGCTTATTTATCAAGAAATTATTATAACTCTCAAAAGTTGAATTGGTCAAGAAAATAAAATGGATGGTAGAATAATATAGAGACTAATTTTACATGTCCATGATGATTTTTGGATATGTTTTATCATTTATTTTTTATAATTTGGTCATCTAATTAAGCGAGCTGCAGACAAACCTAATGGTGTGAATAGTGTAAAACCTAGGCAAAGATGAAGAGATAAATTTGAGGGTTTTTGCATGATATATTGATGAAATAAAATAAAAAAATAATTAATTTATTAATATTATGTCATGATAATTCTTTGGATAAGCTTTGGATGTTAGTGAATATGGTGAAAAAGTTGTTCACAAAATGACATGTCTAGTTTAGATAGGACTATGAGATATAAGGTCAAGAAATTGGTATAAAATACCAATATTTAACTTTAAATTATATTAGTTTTCTATTTTTTTATTTTATATATATCTCATAGGATATGAAGTCATTAAAAGTGTCTACAAAGGTGTTGGATGTCTAACTCATCATGACTAGTTTTTGAGGTGAATAGGTTGTTCTGAGTAAACAAGTTATAGAGATGTTCTTGAGCCTTTATCTATTTATTGAAGGTGTTACAATAATTTAGTGATGAATTTTAGGTCATGGATATTATTTTTAAATGTTTCATTTTTCATAATTGATTATCTTAAGTATGTTTAATCTTATTTGTTGTAAGATAGACTTTTGAGGTACACATGCCTAATAGGGTAGTTTGTCCTAAAAAATCCTTCATGGTATGAACAAAGGAAGAAGGTATAATAAATCATGGAGGATGTTAAAAAATTTCATTGTATAAATGTTTAAATTGTTTTTTATTATTTAATAGATCCATCTGGGCCCAAGAAGATCAAGTTTTGGTGTTAAAAGGATAGACCTAATGCAATTAGATCTCCATGTGACCTAAAGGAGGAGTAGGGCCTATTTGATTTGTGGTAGATGAAAAAGGGTTCAAATTTTTATTTAATCATGTTCATAAGATGTATTAATACCTATTTTTTTATCCTAACTATGAGGTTTAATGTGTGTGGCTGACCAAGTGGTATGTGACCATGAGGCTAGTATATATACATGTCAGTTTAGGCCTAATTTGATATATGCAAAAAATAAGTGAATAAAATCATGCATAATTAAGTAAAAGGAGGTACTTAAATTAGATAGTAATAAAATATTATAGGTGTGTTGATCAAAATTCATGAGGTGGCTAAGTTGGCACTGAGTCCCTTAGGGAGTTGGTGCTTCCTTGCAAGTAGGTGCTTGCTAAAGCCTAGTCAAGTGGGTGATTTACTTTATTAGGGTTGGTGATCCAAGTTGAGTAGGTGATAAGATAAATTTGGTATTTTTTTCCATATTAAATTATTCCATTTATATATATTATAGTGGGGTTTCTTCCAATTGAGGGTTTCCCACTCATATATGTGTTATCTTATTTCATACTCATATGAGTGGTCCATTATGAATGATTAAGTATAAGTGAAATAAAGTTTTTAAAATAATAATCCCCCCTCTCAATAATTATGCTTCAAATAATTGGTATCATATATTGGTCCTTTAAATTAGGCCTAATAACTTAAAGTAGATCCTAGAAGCACAATCATGTCTAGTCATCAAGTACAAGGAGGTTTCTCAACCAACAAGGCTCCTATCTTTAGAGGGACTAACTATACATTTTGGAGCATCAGAATGAATACCTATCTAATGTACTTGGGATATGACATATGAAAATAAATTTTTGATGGATTCACTCCACCTCTTACTCCACCAACTGATTCAATAGATAACAAGGAAAGTGAAAATAATTCTAAGGCAATGAATGCCATCCTATGTGGTCTTTCAGACGTAAAATTTTTAAAGGTCATGCATTGTGATACAACTAAAGGGATTTTTTTTAAAAAATCAATCCATCTATGAAGGAGACAAAAAATTTAAGTTGTCAAAATTATAGACCCACTCAAGGTAGTTTGAAATTCTTAGAATCAAGGAGGATGAAAACATTACATCTTATCTATTAAGAGTATATGAAGTGGTAAATATCATTAGAGGTCTAGGCGAGAATTTAGAATAATTAATATTAGTACAAGAGGTATTAATATCCATTACATCAAAATTTGACTCAAAATTCTTTGTTGTGAAGGAGATCAAAGATCTCAACATACTACATATGGATGAGCTTCATGGCATCTTGATTGCCTATGAAATGAGAACATGCGATGGAAGGCCTTCCAAGAAGGAAGTTGCATTCAAAACTGTGAAAAATTCATAAGATAAAAAGTTCAAGGATGATGTTTACATAGATATTGATTATGATAAGATATAATCCATGTTTTTAGAAAACTAAGGAAAGGATCGGGTATGTATAAGGGCTAGTTTACATTTATTTGCTTTAACTATGGTAAGATTGGTCACTTTGCATCCAAGTTCCCTAATAAAGATAAGAATGAGCATGATGGAGAGCATTATGAACATCATGGTGATGATAAGAAGTTATATAATATTAACAAGAGAAAAAAGAGTTTCAATAAGTATTTAGGCAAGAAAGGGTCATTCAAGAACAAGTAAATTTTATATACCAAAGAAGATAGTATCTCCTCTGATATAAGTGACATAATTATATCTGATAGTGATGATGAAAATATTGATCATTATAGTAAATAAATTCTATTCATGGCCATAGAAATAGACAATGAAAGTTATTCAAAATTGAAAAGTCTTATGAAATAGGAAGAATCAAATGAAGAAGAGGCTGAAGTGATCATTGAGGTAGAATTAGTGAGTCATATAGAAGATTTGAAGTTACAAAGAATGAATAATGAAAAACTAAGGGCATTAATTAAGATTTATGAGGAATAAATAAATATCTTTGAAGAGGGACTAGGTAACAACATCAATGAACATGATGAGATTATTAAACAACTAAAAAATCAAATTGAGATTATCACTACTAGTCTTAAGACCAAGAAGGAAGAATGGACCAAGTCTAGAATAGAAATAGAGTCCTTAAAGGTAAAATTAGATTAGGAAATAATCAAATTAAAGACTCATCAGAAGTCAAAAAAAACATTAAAGACCTTAGTGATGTTTCTAATATTCAAAGGTCTCCACATGATAAAATATGTCTTGGGTTTAGATAATACTAAAAGGAAAACAATAAGAGTTATATTTCAAAGGACAATGGACCATCAAGAAGTGATGGTACTAACAAAGTAAAGACTTATTCATAAACTCTCAAATATTAGACTCAAATTGATCATCAACAAAACAAGAATACTTTGACTCCTTTAAGAGACAAAAAAGGTAGAGGTGCATCATTCAACATTAGACAAATAAGGTATGAAAATTATTTCAATGGTTACTATTTCTCATGTAATCAATATGGGCATAGAGATGTGCATTGTATACATCTAGCTATAATCAATTCCTCATGGAAAAATATGATAAATGGTCATTTCAGTAGTAGAAGCATTATTATATGATAAAATTATGGTTAGAGAGGACATATTTCAAGGTATTATAAGATGAGGCATATGATGAATTTTAGTGAAGACAAAAAGGTACATAGTCATACCATTGAGAAGTGGATCAAGAAGTCAGATCTTGTGGATAAGATGAAGGAGGAGTAGAAGACTAAAGGAGAAGAATATATGCTAGCTCAAACTACCTTTCACATCTAAGATGAAGGCATTAAGTTTTATATAAATATTGGTTTCTCAATACACATGATAGGCGATAAAAACAAATTCATTTCATTGAAGAAGAATGTTGCAGGGATAGTGAGATTTGGAGATAACACAACTACCAATATTTTTGGCAAGGGTATCTTGAGTTTGGATGGACAATGTGAAGACCAAGATAGAGAATGTGTTTTATGTATAAGTATTTAAATATAACTTGCTTATTGTAAGTCAAATTTTAAACCAAGGACACACTAACCTTTCATGATAGAGGGTGTGATATAAGGAGAGCCAAATTAGGAATCCTAATTGTCAATGTTAAGAGGATCGAGAACAATTGATATGTTTTGAATGAGATCAAGAAAGAGAGATGATTTATGATCAAGATGTATGAATGTTATATATGTCATATAAGGTTGGGAAATCTATACTTTTATAATTTGGTCAAGATAATCTCTAATAAGTCTGTGAAGAATATGCCTAAAATTGCCAAACCTACAAACACACTTTATAAGGCATGTCAACATGATAAGAAAAATAGAATAAGGTTTCAAGTATAAGGATTATTTTATTACAAGACATTTAAATTTAATACACATTTATCTCTATGGACCTAAAATAATCCAAATCATTCAAAGAGATAGTTATTTCATGTTTCTCATAGATGACTACATAAGAATGACTTGGATTACTGAAAGAAAATCAAAATCTCTTGATACATTCAAGGCATTCAAGGCTCTATTTGAGAGTGAAAATAATGTAAATGTCAAATTATTAATATCTAAAAAAGGAGGATATTTTTGGTCCAATGATTTTGATGACTTATATGAGGTCCATGGGATAATAAAACAATTTTTAGTAGCTAGGACACCTAAATAGAACGGGGTAGTGGAAAGAAAGAATAAGATAGTTCAATAAATGGAAAAGAATATGATAAATGAATCAATATTATCTAATGGATAATAGAGAGAGGTAGTGAGAATTGTAGTCTACATCTTGAATATAGTATAGGTAAGTATTAATGGTAATAAATCCCCCTATGAACTATGGAAAGGCATACCTTGTAATGTGGAACACTTTAGAGTGTTTGGAAGAAAATGCTTCATAAAAAAAGATGAGAAAGACTTAGGTAAGTTTGATTCTAGGTCTGATGAATGAATATTATTTGGATATTCATCATTAAGCTAAACCTATATATTCTATAATAAGAGGTTTTAGAAGATAGTGAAAAACACGAATGTGAATATTGATGAGAAAAGTTTTAAGAATTCACACTCTCAGTCAAAGGATGCATAAAATAATTTGGACTTTAATAATGAAGAATAAAAAATGGATATAGATGAATAATAAGAATAATTTGAGGGAATACAAGTTTAAAAATGTCCTTCAAGATAGATTCAAAGAGACCATCCTGAATAAAAAATCATTGGCAATAAGGGTGTCAGTATGCAAACAAGGAGAAAGTTGCTAAGTAACCTCAACCAAGATAATGTTTATCTATTGTCTAATATTAATCATAAGAACCTTGTAGAAGCCAGCAAAGACAAATGTTGTATAGGTTATAGGAATGAGGAGTTAGACTAAATAGAAAATAATGAGACTTGGGAACTAGTTCCTAGGCCTAAAGATAAACATGTCATTGGCACAAAATGTGTGTTTAGGAATAAGTTTAATGAAGATGGAGAAGTCACTAAGAACAAGGGTATATTGGTATGAAAGGGGTATTCTCAAGTACAAGGGGTATATTTTGATGAGAAATTTACTCCAATATCAAGATTGGAGGCTATCATATTATTTCTAGCATATACAAGATTCAAAGGGTTTAAGTTGTATTAGATGGATATCAAATCAAATTTTATGAATGAGAACATAGAAGAGGAGGTATACATAGAGAAACATAAGGATTTATCATTATTAGGTAACAAGGAATATGTATGTAGATTGAAAAAGGATCTTTATGTTCTAAATCAAGTTCCTAGAGCTTGGTATACTATATTCAAAAAGTGCCTTTTGGACTAAGGATTTAAGGAAGGAGTTGCAGATAGTAATCTATATATAAAGATAGAAAATAATCATTAGTTGATCACGGTTATCTATGTGGATGACATCATATTTTGTGGAAATAGTGAGATTATTACTAAGGCCTTTGTAAATGTGATGAATAATGAGTTTTAGATGTCCATGATGGAATAACTATCATTATTCCTTGGGTTACAAATCAATCAATTAGAAAAAGGTATATTCATTTCACAAGCTAAGTACATAAATAGATGTTGAATAAATTTGAGATGGAAGATTTAAAACATGTTAGGAAACCTATGATAATAGTGTGTAAGATAAGTAAGTAAGATGAATCTCTAAATGTCAATTAAACATCATAGAGTTAATGATTAGAAGTTTTCTATGCACTACTACCTCTAGACTTAACATCATGCAAGCGGTAGGTCTTATGGAAATATTTCAAGTAGATCCAAATGAATATAATTTATAATTAGTCAAAATGATACTTAGGTATCTCAAAATAACTATTTATTTTAGGTTGTGGTATCCAAGGAATAATGAGTTTAACTTGATAGCCTATATAGATGCAGACTAGGCAGGGAGTCTAGATGATAGGAAGATCATTAGTGGAGGAACTTTATTCTAAAGAGAGTGCCTAGTATCATGATAAGAAATAATTAGTCATGAGTGACATTATCTACTTGTGAGACTATTTACATTATAGAAGCTTCATGTTGCACTCAACTCTTATGGAAGAGGCAAACCTTAAAGGACTACAAAGTGGAGTATGATAGTCTTAGTCCTATCATTTGTGACAATACAAGTGCTGTAAGTTTATCAAAGAACCCAATTATTTACTCAAAGACTAAGAACATTCATATTTTTACTTAAACATATAACCCTTGAGTAAATGAAAAGTCTCTCCTTGTTTAAGTGGCATAATAGAACCACCTTAGGGTTGTGTGTGACCCAAATTTGAGGTGGATCTCTAGAATAGGGCTAGTTCCCTAGATGTACCACTATAGATCAAACCTACTACTAAATTTTGGGGGTAAAAAGGGAGAAGGATAACTAAAAACAAATCTAATATAGGGGAGGTGATACACCAAATATATATTCTACTCACACCACTTACAATGCACTTGGAACCAAAGAGAATCCTACACATACACTTCATCTAATTAAACACTCCTCTTCTACATTAATGTTTCAATAATGGGGTATTGATGAAAGCTTAGGCTAGGAGGACTTAGATAATAGGTATTCTATAAAAACTAATGAATTAACTATTGACTATACCTAAAATCCACACTAGACACTTTTTACTAACCTAAAAAAGAGATATTTCAATCCACACAAGGCAATAGGAAGAGTAACATGTGAAGGTAAGCACAATACACTTACACAAGACCAATAACCATAGTATGAACTTCATGGAGTTATGACTGAGGTAAAACATAATTATTTATTATTTCAAGGCAAAAATTGAGTAGGGATTCACCATATTTAGGTGGAGAGATCCATACAATAGCCAAAAAGGCTAGTATTTATAGCAATTGTGAGAGGAGAGAGAGAAGGTGAAGCTCATGAGTCACTGATACACTTGTCAAGAAAGGAGAAGGAGTTATAAAAGTCATAAAATTAGGCATGAGATAGGTCTTATAAGGAAAATATGGACAAATGTCTCCCAAGTCATAAAACTTCTCTATATGTGGTGTAAATTTTCTTTTGCTTGCACATAAAACTACCCTCATGATTTGCATTCACAAAATTGCCTCACCACTGAATAAGGTTAGGTATAATTATTTATCTAATGGAGATTTTTTACTAACAAGCCTCTACATGCATTGGATGAGACTCTAATCATTCATATGCTTTTGGCCATGAACAATAATCCTTGATAATCATAAATAACTCCTTACCATGCACCTCTCATAATTGACACACAAAATGCTTCAAATTATATATTATAATCCATGCACAATTTTTAATGACACTTTTCAAGAGTTTCCAAGTCATCAAGTTCATGAATCAAGCCTTAAAATGCTTCCCAATTGGAGCTCTCACCATTTTCATGAAGTGTTCATTGCTTGTTTACTATGACTATCTAAGATGAATGAGATGGTAGGCACACTTGTGAAATTATATATCTCAATATATGTACATGATGACTTAGAAAAATTCCTAATATATCTCCTAAAGGTGGTTTCATCTTTTGAAAGATCTCGATGCCTACAAAACATCAAAATCTATCAAAACAAGATCTCCTGTACCTCTTTTGTATAGGTGTATTACATATAATTTATATGGAACAATACCTTAGAGAGTATTATACAAGTAAAAATAATATCCTTGGCCTTTAATCCCCATCTAGAAACTCTATTTGTATTATTTTCCCAATCGGGTCCTAGTTGGGGTTTTGTGAGGGTTTTAGAGTCACTTGGACTCTTAGGATTGGTTCATAGAGTTGGCACATTAAATCCTTGTATAAATTACACTTAATGATTATTATTGTCCCTTACTAATATATATAATCACCTTTGGATCCCATGAAAATATTCATGGAAGTTACAAACATCTCAAGATGGTCACTTAGGTCATTTCTAAGCATTCTACAGGGTTTGAAAGATCTCAAGCCAAGATATGGTTTCTTGATGATATTTTATGAAAAATATGATTATATACATATCTTAGTAATCCCAAATAACATTTTCTAATTAATATCAATGTCTATTTAGTCCCAAAATGAAGATGGACTCTTTCTAGGTACTAGGCCTAGATTAGGTATACTAGGTATGTTTGTAACCTTATAGATCATACTCCTTTGATAACCTTACATACATATGAGATATCTTGAACACATAATTTATACCTCTATAAACATGGTCTAAATCATTTTAATGCTTATCAAATGCCAGAATTGGAAATGACCCCTACTTGGAAATAGGTTTGTACCTTGTTCACTAGGTCTGCCTATAAACCTAGTTGCCTAGACCACATTGTCTAGTCTCAAACCTTCTAGCTTGGATTTTAATGATTAAATATGCATGTTACAAATTTTAAAACCATATTTCATGCTTTCCATATGTTCTAGTTTACCTCTTTTATCATTTCTCTTAAAACTTCTTGCTTATAAGCCTAAGGAAGTGCCCCCTATTTGAGACAAAATAAGGGGCACTTACCCTATTTTTATCACAAAACCATCCACTAGAGAGGGTTAATAAAGTCACAAGGATTATATAAATAAAAATTTATCTCCTAACTTGAATATTTGACCCTTAAAAAAACACAAAATCCAACACTAAGTTTTATAGGAGTAGATTATCTACCTATACCCTACTCAAGTAGACTATAGGTGTTTTGCCCTTATTTAGGTCTTGGTTTTATTACTTGGTATATAATAAAGGTGTGATCATAATAATTGAGGTGTTTAAGACCCATTCACAATTTTAATTTATTACAAACTCTCTCCCACCCTTGGATTCTCAAGACTATCTATCCAATACTAACTGTGACTGTGTTTACCTCCACAATCACATTTGTAGGTTTACATTACATTATTTGAGGCCTAAAGCTAGTGTTAAATAATTAATTTTAAATATTATATGGTAATAAATCCATTATAAAATTTTCCCATCATGTTTATTCCCTTTGATGTACGTTTAGTTTCAAACATGAATTCACCCTTGCGAATTGAGATAACCTTGTAGACATGCCTGTAGGTGGGGATGGCTATGAGAAAACTTGTATATGGTATGTGTGAGTCATCCTTAGATATACTAAGGTCATAATATATGAATTTTAATTATTTTATAAATTTAAATTCACTTTAAAACACCATCAAGACATCAAAATCTCATTGTCCATCTACTTGGTTATAGGTAAACATTTTGCCCTATGTATGGATAGGGTATGAGCTTGGGGAGTAACCACCCCAAGTGTTATCTTCATTTATGATTTCATAGTCCATGATTAACACTTTAACCATTTATAATCACTCATATATGGAATACAAGCCTAATTTTCAATTTTGATTGAAGGAAGCCCTCTTTTGGTCTCAACCTTATAGAGAACACTAAATGAATTTAGTGCTTTCATGGACACCTTTGGAACTTTACATGACTATCTTCCATTGATCCTTTTCTTCTCAAACTTGGCATAATTATTTTCCATACCAAATGTTGAAATAAGACATAGTTACATCTCTTGATACTTTTTTCCAAACATGTTATGTGTCATCTTGAAAAATATCCCTGCCCTTTGTTTGGTGTTTTTTGGGCAAACAGTCCCAAAGTCTCAACCATCACTCTTGGAGGTGTTTTCAGTTTGTAACTATCCATATTACACCTTGGATGGGTATATCATGGATAATTTCATCATTAAAGTGTTTCAAGTGAGGTCCTATCTCACTTCCACATTCAAATGACTATCTCAAACCGCTATGTAATCCACCTATAGGTGGAGGTCTGGTACACCATAGTGAACTATAATATAACCAATATGGAGATCTCTCAAAAACATGAATTTTGATGATTCCATATAACATACTAATGTATTTATATCAAAACCAAGAGGTTGAAATGCACATTAATCTTTCCATACACCATTATGATGTCAATTAGGGTCCTGTAGAGGCCAATTCTGAGTTAGAAGGCAGTGAGAGTAATCATCAAACAAGGACAAACCTAGGAGAAGATTTCTTAAGCATCTGATAACAGTCATGCTATATGATGATGGATAAACATATGAAGAGGCTATTATAAAAACATAAAATAACCAATAATGTCAAACCAAAACAAAATACTCAAAACCTAGCTCAAATAGGGACCCCTCATGAATGAATAAGCATAAAAAGTTGCCTAGATTCTTAGTTATGGTTCATAAATGATTAGCCATGAAACTAAAACTTTTTGAAATGGATTCAAAGATAACTTAGACCTATTTCAACCCCCAAGATCAATCCTCCCAAATTCATCTGTACGAACTGTACTATGCATCCAAAATTGACTTTCCTTGGCTTGAAAAAGAAAGAAGAAATAAAAGTAAAAATTAAAAAAAATTACCTTTTCTCTACAAATAAATCATGGTAAATAACTTAGGAATTTGAAGAGACACTAGGCCCACGTTTCTAGCTGAAGGTGGACTTCCTAAGTCTGTACAAGTACCATTAAGGGGCTAATTTTTAGGAGTTTTCCCTATTTTCAAGCATGAAACTAATTATTTAACTAACTCTAACTACCTCCTAACATATTATGACTTAATACACGTTATATACTTGCTTGGTGACAAATATTCCTTTTTAACAAAACATACAAGTCATTAAATGAGCTAAAAATGTGATCAAAAGGCCTTTTTCGCATATGAGACATGGTAAAGGATAAATTCATGAATTAGTAACACCTTAAAACATATAAATGACCACATTAAGACATTTTAAATTTAATTTGAGCCTTTTAGCATGTTTGACCAAGGTTGACTAGAGTTGACTTTATTTAACTAGATAAGTACAAGGAAGTTAGGCTTAGACCAAGGCTAGAATAGGGATAGGTAAGGTATTTAGACACAAATGAGACCCTATAAGACATATAGAAACCTTTTTAAAAATTTAAAAATGTATGGGTTCACCTAATTTGACTAAAATTTAAATTTGGGCAACACTTTTGGTAATTCCTAGGGGTAACATGCTTACCTATGCTAAGGACCAGTAGCCTTATCACATCCATTGGACAAAGGGAGTCATATGCACTCTAAAATAATAGGATCAGACTTGGACTTGACTAAAAATACAACTAATTGAACTCAAAACACAAAAATGAAAGACAACACACAACAAGACCAAGCAAACACACAAATCAAAGACATACTTATGCTACTAATAACTTAGGAAACACAAGACACAATATAAAGGGAACTAATTATGTACATATAACCAAACATACCTCCTTTCCTAGATTAAAAGGAAAGTACCTTAAATTTCCTTCTTCATTAGATGAATGAGGATGATAATCATACTTGCTTTTATATGTAGTATTATATGACTCATGATTCTTTCTTGCTCCTTGGCTTGGCATGTCCTCTGATGGAGTCATCTCAAATAAGTCTATAAGGTAGACAAACTCTTATTAACCTTGGAAAGGTACCTCATATTACTATTCCTTTTTTTCATCATGGTATATTTTCATTCCCATGAATAAAACAACCTCTTTAATTTCTTTGTCCTCTTGAAAGACTTCATTATTTTTTTCATTTATTACAACCTCTTCAAAGCATTCAAGAAGTCTTTTATTAGGACACTCTAGGAGTGTTTCTTGTTTAAAATCCCTCTTGGTGTTTATAGTGACAACTTCATATGTGGTTGTAGGATCAGTCTTCAAGTCATCTTCAAAATATTCATAGCCACCATAGATTTCTCCATCATGGTTTGGAGTTTCTTGATGATGATGCCTCTCAACACATGTTTTCCTCTTAACATCTTGCACTTATTTTCTTAGGAGCCTTGCCTTCTCACTATCTTCATATTCTTTGAACATTTTCATATAAGTTTACCACATGTCTTATTCTTGAAACATATCATCTTGCTTATCATGTATTTTAGTCAACTCTAAAAGAATTATAGGCTCCTTGGGTCTTTCAACTTCATTTCAAATGTCTTCAAATATTTTACACAAGTCATCATCCTCTTTTTAGTCAGCATCATGAAGATGAAAAATAAGAGAAACTTCTTCCTCTTTGGAATCCAAAATAACCTCTTCCAAAGATTCTTCTTCACTACAAGTAAGGTCATGTTACCCATCATCAAAATATAATGTTTCTTCAGAAGAAGTCATCTATTTATTATGATCAATCCAATCTAAAATTTTCATCCCCTTATCTCTCTTAGTGGTGCCAATACTAGGCATCTCAAAACTAGGAACTTTAGCCCAAGAAGTCTTTCAAGGAGAAATGTGATCCTCACCATTATAATCACATTTCTCCTAAATAAAATGATCCACATTAGGTTTTAAAACCTCATTTGCTTCAATATTTCCTTGAATAGATGAAAGATTATACATTTTGAGTTCCAACTCCTCAATTCTTTTGGCAAATCTCTCTTGAAATAGCTTTTCTTAAGGGGAAATAGGATCTTCATTATTAAAAGGAGTAAAATAAATTTGGGATGAAGGGTACAAGGCTTCTTGAGGATGGGTGGGAGGGAATTGAGTAGGTTTAGTCTTATCTTCACTTCCAACTTCTCCACTTAGACATTCTTTTTCTTTTTTTCCACAAGCTTCCACTACTTCCTTCCATATTAGGAAACTAGAATTATAAGATTCTTCACAAGGATGAGATGCAAGTGAAGGATTGCCACAATTATAGACTTCATTTTATATTTCCATGATGGATTTATTTAGATGTTGGTTTACCAACTCAATCTCCTTGTCAAGATGAGCCTCTAACATCAACCTTCTTATCTCAAAATATTCTCTAACAGTGTTATCCCTCTTCCTTTGGCTACTCTCTTGGATTGACCTCCAAGAAGGAAAAATTTAGGGAATTCATGAAGGACTTGGGAAATTTTTAAACATGATTTGATTTTAATTTTTAATAGGTATAGTTGACACACTTGAAGGATATTATGTTGTGTATTGGAGCTGCCAAGACTAAGATGGTTCATGAGCTTTAAACCTTTCTTTTAAGTGGAAAATTAGACCACAAACATCAAGAATTTCACCCATAAGGCCTAAAAAATTAGCTCTCTCATTGGAATCCATTCTCTCTTGACTAACTATAAATCATCCCTCACACTCTTAACATAATCACTAGGGATGACTTGACCCCAACCATTTCTAGTATCAAGGTCTAACATATAGTCTTTATAGCTAATGAGATTATTCTTAAAACTTTCAATGGATTGAATTGGAGAGGAACTACATGGACTAGATGAAGCACATTATTGATAGGCATGATTATAGGTAACATAGGATTGATAAGGATCATGACAGGATTGACCAAGGACTTGTTCATAGTGAGAGGGAATGGGCAAAGATGGATATGTCTCACCAACTTGTGTTAAGATAAAATCAACATCAAAATAATCCACTAATCATTAGTGGTAAGACTATAAAATAATAAAAAACTTCAATTAGAGTACTTGGACTACTTGACCAGTACATTTATGCTTGGAGTTGCAATTGGTGCTTAGTGGAATTACCTCCAAAGGTTGATATCTTGAGGAGAACACTAAAAGACCTCAAGAAATGGACTTTTTAATCCCACTTGGAATGCAAAAAAATATTTTCACTTTAACTTGCACCCCTTGAGGAGATGAAAAGTTTTTCCTCATTCAATTGATGCAATGGAACCACCTTAGGGTTGTGAGTGACCCAAATTTGAGGTGGATCTCTAAATTAAGGCTAGCTCCCTTGATGTAATACTATAGATCAAACCTACTACTAACTTTTTGGGGTGAAAATGGAGAATGATAACTAAAAACAAATATAATATAGGGGAGGTGATATACCAAATAGATATTCTACTCACACCACTTATAATGCACTTGGAACCAAAGAGAAGCCTACACATACACTTCATCCAATTTAACACTCCTCTTTTACATTAATGTTTAAAGCATGGGGTCTTTAAGAGAGCTTAATATATGAGGAATAAGACAATAGGTATTATATAAACACTAATGAATTAGATACTCATTATTCCTAAAATCCACATTAGACACTTCTTGTTGATCTACAAAAGAGAGCTTTTAATCCAAAAGAGGCACTAGGAAGAATAACATGTGAAGGTAAGAAAAACACACTTGCACAAGAACAATAACAATATAATGCACTTCATGGAGTCATGAATGAGGTGAAAAACATTATTTATTATTTCAAGGCAAATTTTGAGTAGGGCTTCACCATACTCATGTGGAGAGATCTGTATAATATCCAAAAAGGCTAGTATTTATAGAAATTATAAGAGGAGAGATAGAAGGTGAAGCTTAGTATTCACTAGGACAATTATAAATAAAGGATAAGGAGTTATAATGGTCATAAAATTAGTCATGAGATAATTCCTACAAGGAAAATATGGGTAAATGTCTCCCAAGTCATCAAACTTCTCCATATGTAGCGTAGATGTTCTTTTGCTTACACATGAAACTACCCTCATGCTTTGCCTTCAAAAAACTACCTCATCACTAATTAGGGTCATGTATGATGATTTATATAAGGGGGATGCATTATTAAAAATCATCTACATGTATTGGATTAGTCTCTAATCATCCATATTCTTTTGGCCATGAGAAATCATCCTTGATAATCACAAATAACTCCTTCCCATGAACCTCTCACACTTGGCACACAAAATTCTTCCAATTATAAAATTTTATCCATGAAAAACAAGTAATGACACATTTATAAAGTTTCCAAGTCATCATGTTCATGAATCAAGACCTAAAAGGCTTTCAAATAAGAGCTCTCACCCTTTTCACCAAGTGTTCACTACTTGTTCACTATGACTAGCTGAGATGAAGGAGATAGTAAACACAATTTTGATTTTATATAACTAAATATATGGAAATTATGACTTATAAAAAGTCCAAATCTCTCTCCCAAAGGTGGTTTCATCTTTTGAAACTTCTCCATGCTTACAAAACACATAAATCTATCAAAACAAGCTCTATTTTACCTCTTTCATATAGGTGTAGTGCATCTCAGTTACATAAAATATGACTATATATAGTAATATATAACTAAAAATCATCTCATTTTCATTTAATCCCCATCTAGATACTCCATTTGTCTTCTTTTCCCAATCAGGTCTTGGTTGGGGTTTTATGAGGGTTTTAGAGTCAATTGGACTCTTAAGATTGGTTCATAGAGTTGGCACATTTAAACCTTGTATAAATTCCACTTAAGGATTCTTATTGACCCTTAATAACATCTATAATCACCTTGGGATCCCATGCAAAGATTCATGGTAGTTACAAGCATCTCAAGATGGTCACTCAAGTCATTTCTAAGCATTTTATAGGTTCTGAAAGCTCTCAAGCCAAGAGATGGTTTCTTGGTGATATTTTTTTAGATTAGGAGGAAATAAATAACTTATTCCTCCACAATAACATGTTCCAACTGATATCAATGTCTAATTAGTCCCAAAATTAAGATGGGCTGGTTCTAGGTACTAGGCCTAAATTAGGTCTACTAGGTATGCCTACAACCTTGTGGTTCAGACTCCTTTGATAACCTTCCATACATATGAGATATATTTGACACATAATTTATACCTCTATGAACATGTTTCAAATAATTTTAATTCTTTTAAAATTCCATAACTAGAAATTAACCCATATTTAGAGTTAGGCTTGTACCTTGCTCACTAGGTCTGCCTACAAACCTAGTTACCCAGACCACCCTGTCTGGTCTCAAGCCTTACATCTTGGATTTTAATGATGAAATATGAATTTTACAACTTTTAAAACCATATTTAATGGTTTACCTATGTTTTTTCCACATCTTTTATCATTTCTCCTAAAACTTCCTGCTTATGAGCCTAGGGAAGTGCCCCCTATCTGATACAAAATAGGGGGATCTTAACCTATTTGTCTCACAATACCATCAATTTGAGAGGGTTATTAAAGTAAAAATGATTATCTACACAAAAATTTATCTCCTAACTCAATTATTTTTCCCTTTAAAAAACACAAAATCTAAGACTGAGTTTTCTAGGAGTATATTGTCTACCTATACCCTACTCAAGTGGACTATAGGTGTTTTCCCCTTATTTAGGTCTTGTTTATATTATTTGGAGTATAATTAAAGTGTGATAGTAATATTTTAGTTTTTTAGGGCCCATTAACCATTTTAATTTATTAAAAACTCTCTCCCACCCTTGGATTCTCAAGACTGTCTATCCAATACTACTAGTGACTGTGTTTACCACCACAGTCGCACTTGTAGGTGTACATTACATGATTTGAGGCTTAAAGATAGTGTTAAAGACTAAATTTTAAATATTATATGTAAATAAATCCATTATATAATTTTCCAATCATGTTTATTCACTTTGATGTAATTTTAGTTTTAAACATGAATTCACCCTTGCTGACTAAGACAACCCTATAGACATGCCTGTAGGTGAGGATGGCTCTGAGAAAACTTGTATATGGTGTGTTTGAATCATAATTAAGCCTAATGAGGTAAAAATATATTAATTTTAATTATTTAATACCTTAAAATTCTCTTCAAAACACCATTAATACATCAAAATCTCACTGTCCATCTACTTGGCTGCAGGTAAGCATTTTACCCTATGTACGGATGGGGTATGAGCTTTGGGAGTAACCACACTATCTTCCTTTATGATTTAGTAGTCCATGAGTAACAATTGAAACATTTATAATCAATAATATATTTAATACAATCCTAATTTGTAATTTTGGTTGAAGGAAACCCTCTTTTTGTCTCAAACCTATAGAGAACACTAAATGAATTCAGTATTTTCATGGACACCTTTGGACCTTTAGATGATTACCTTCTAGTGGCCATTTTCATATAAAACTTGGAATAGTGATTTTACATATAAATTTATGAAATAAAACCGCCTTATATGTCTTGATACTCTTTCCAAACATGTTATGTTTCATCTTGAAAAAATTCTATGCCCTTTGTTTGGTGTTTTCTAGGCATACAGTCCCAAAGTCTCAGTCATCACTCTTGGAGGTGTTTTCAATTTTCAAATAGCCATATTACACCTTGGATGGTTCTATCATGGATAATTTCATAATTAAATGGTTCCTAGTGAGGTCCTATCATACTTCCACATTCAAATGACTATCTCAAACTCCTATTTAAGCCACCTATAGGTAGAGGTCTAGTACACCACAATGAACTATACTATAACCAATATGGGGATTCTCATAAACATGTATTTAATTCTTCCATTTAACATAATAATACATTTATATCAAAACCAAGAGGTTTAAATGCACATTAATCTTTCCATACTCCATTATGATGTTAGTCAAGGCCATATAGAGGCCAATTCTAAGTTATGAGGAAGTGAGAGTAATCAACAAACAAGGACAATCCTAGGAGAGGATTTCTTAATCATATGATAACACTCATGATATATGATTATGTAAAAACATATGGAGAGGCTATGATAAACACATGAAACAAGCAACAATGTTGAACCAAAACAAAATATTTAGAAACTAGCTCAAATAGGGACACCGCATGAATGAATAAGCATAAAAAGTTGCCTAGCTTATTAGTGATGGTTTATAAAGGAGAAGCCATGAAACTAAAACTGAGAAGCCATGAAACTAAAACTTTTTTCCATGGATTTGAAACTGAATCAAGCCTCTTTCAACCCCAATATCACTCCTCCCAACTTCATCTTTATGGACCATACTATGCATCTAGATTTGATTCTCCTTGGCTTGCAAAGGAAAGAAATAAGAAACAAAAGTAAAAAACTAAACTTTCTAACCTTTTATCTATAAAACAAGCATTTTAAATACCTTAGGAAGTTGAAGAGACACTAGGCCCATGTTTTTAGCAGAAGGTGGCTTCTTAATTATGTATAAGTGCCATTAAGGGGCTAATTTTGAGGAGTTTTCCCTATTTTCATGCATAAAACTACTTCTTGAACCAAATCTCACTGTCTCCTAACATATTATGACTTACTCCACATTATATACTTTCTTGGTGATAAATATGCCTATTTGACAAATTGTACAAGTCATTAAATGAGCAAAAAAATGTGATCAAAAGGCCCTTTTTACATATGAGACATGGTAAAGGACAAAATCATGACTTGGTAACACCTTAAAACATCTAAATGACCAAATCAGGAAATTTTAAAGATAATTTTAGATTTTTACCATGTTTGACTAGGGTTGACTAGAGTTGACTTTAGCTAACTAGACAAGTACAAGGAAGCTAAGCTTATACCAAGGCTAAAATAGGGATAAGTAAGGTATTTAGACACACATGGGACCTTATAAGATATATAGAGACCTTATGAAAAGTTTAAAAATGTAGGGGTTGAACTAATTTTAGTAAAAGTCAAATTTTGTCAATAATTCCCATTAGGTATCATTTCCTAAAAGAATAATTAAGTGAACAAAATGTTAAGCTTGAGTATGTATCTACTAAGTATCAGATTACAAATATTCTAACCAAGCCACTTTCAAAGACAACATTTGAACATCTAAGACATTAATTGGGTGTAATTCCTACTCCTAACAAGCATTAAGAACTTCAAGTGCTTAGGGGGAACTAATCAAGAGGTTCATCAGCTCCGAAATCAGGTGAGTAGTGCCAATAAGGTATGCATGGAGATAGGGGGAACATGTTTGTATGATCCTTCATTGACTCATAATATTATGTGTTCAGTTTTATGGTTGTAAGAGGTGTGATACAATAATTTGAAGGTATATATTTGTCATTAATATCAAAATGGGAGAAATTTTAGAATGGGGAAGAAATAGCCTATTGAGAGAAGTTTTTGAGAGTGGTTTCCATCAATGATAAAGGGGGAGATTATTGAGCATTATCATTAATGCCAAAGGTGCATCTTGTGAAGGTTGATGTCAAAGGTGATTAAGGACAATTGGTAGTGTGTGATGTTACAAGGTTCATGGAATAAAGTTTTCATGAGAGAAAGAGAGATAATTTAAAGGAAACTAATTTCTTATGTCTACATAAAAGGTACAGATCATTGATGTCAAGTGCATAAGAAGCCTAGTCATGACATGAAGATGTATTTTCATGGTGAAATGAATGATCATAGGAATGTGAAAGTTTTATGTCACTATTTTAGAATGTTAATAAGTAATATAATCACTCATGAGAGTTTCAAGGTGAGCTTATAGGGGTAGATCCTTCCATCTAAGTCTATACCTAGATCACTTTTAGACCCTTTCTAGATTAATGAGATATTAATATCATATTTAAAGGAAATTATGAACATATGAGCATGAATAAAGGTAAGATAAGTTGTTTTAGGTATGATCACAAAATTTGAGGTCAATATTTGAAGGAAAAGTTCATGAATCACTATTTTAGGCCCTCTCGAGCTCATAAAATGAGGTCTCAAACCTTATAAGCACTTTAAGATATTTGTTGGCACATGTAACCTCTACATGGGAGTTTTATATATTAATGAGAGATGGGTAAGGGTCCTAGATAAGAACTCCATGCATTGTTTTTAAATTCAAGTGATAGTCCTATATGAATAATTATTAACACCAAAACCTATGTTAAACCCCAATAAGGACCTGATATGAAATATTTTGTTCAAAATAGGTCAAGATGGATTAAAATTATATCTAATCTATTTTATAATTTATTAAAATCTCACAGGTACCTCTAGGTGGTGGTGGTTAGTTAGATGAGAGAAAATGCATAGATACAGTCTTATTTGTCAATAAATTATTGTAGCTCTCAAAAGTTGAATTGGTCAAGAAAAGCAAATAGATGGAAGAATAAGCTAGAGAATAATTTTACATGTCCATTATTATTTATGTATATTTAATATCATTAAAGTGTTTTAATTTGGTCATATAAGTAAGCTAGTTGTAGATATACCTAATGGTGTGAATAGTGTAAAACCTAGGAAAAGATGAGATAGATTTGAGGTTTTGTGCATGATATATTGATACAATAAAGTGCATGAAGAATTCATTTATTAATTTTATGTCATGATCATGATTTGGATAAACTTTTGAGGTTAGTTTATATGGTGAAAAAGTTGCTCACAAAATGGTCTATCTAGTTCATATAGGATTATGAGATATAACATCAAGAAATTGGTCTAAAAGACCAATATTTTCCATTATACCATATGGTGTTTCTATATGAGGATGTTATAGATATATCATAGGATTTTTTTTATGGATCAATATTAATGACAAGTGTCTACACATTTATTATCAGTCTTGTTGGCTAATTTTGGCCTACATATAAAACTTTGCCTAGATGGGTTAGTATTATATGAGGTCCTTATTATGGTGTGAAAAGATGAGAAGATTTACTATTGAGTGGATAACGAAATGGTATAAAATTAAGACCACATGTCACTTCAAATCTTTTAAAACACTTTAAGCAATTCTTAAGGTGAATTTGTCTATTTTTGGGAAGCATTCTAGGGAGTAGGTCTAGAATTATGAGTGAAAGAATCTAGCAAGTTTCAACGGTGTTCATGGAATCCAAAGGGAATTTAGGTTTTATAAAATTAATATTATTTAATCATAACTTTGAAGAGATAAATATGACTAGCACAATCCTAGAAGAACCAAACCATCATGACACATCATGTAGGAATGAACATGCCAATTTTGTTTTACATTTATTAAGTATAATTGGGAGACCTATTAAAGTTGAAAGATCACATGGAGATGATTTATTTCAAACCTTTAATTTTCCATAATTTTTTTTTATCTTTATGTGTTTTCTAACTCAAGATATAAACCTTTAAAGTTAAACTAGTAGAGTGGGATGCATAGAAGATGTCAAATTAAAATCATGGGAAGTAGTCATTTGAATTTAAATATTTCAAAGGATCTTGAGTTTGAACATGGGGCTGAAAAGTGTCAAAATATCACTTGATAAAATCATATATCAATGGTGCATGGATAAAAGCTCGATTTAGTGGAACCATCAAGATCAACGACATGAGTTGAATTATGCACATCAAGATCAATGGCTAGCTTGAGGTCAACAAGTCAAAAGATACCAAGATGGAATGTGTAGCTAAAAAGTGGCAAAATCATGGTGACTTAAAGGATCAATGATGTACATTTGATCAATAAAATCAAGATTAATGACATACATTCAATTACATTGAGGAAATTGATGGTGCATATAGGGTCAAAAATTCAATGAGCTAGATTATAGTTGAGACCACCACATGGTACAAGTGCATTAGCTAGATGAAACTAATAGTATTATCTTGAGGATAAATGTGGGGATGACAAGTGGTAAAATATATAATACATTTCACTGATCAATGGTAATGATGAAGGTTAAAACTAGGAAAATTTTAAGGAAATTAATGAAGTAGAGTTGATCAAGTACCACAAGGCACAAAATGAGAACACATGTCTAAATCAACAAACAATCATATTTTCAAATATGATAAATGGTATGGTAGGAATGTCACATAATGAAAACATGTTAGATTAAAGGATCTCATGGACCTAGGTAGGAAAATGCATAAAATTAAAATCCAAATATGATGTAGGATGAGTTAGAATAAATATTTCAAAAGGATACCATTTGAGCTCAATTTTGACCTCTATTTTAAAGGTTTAGAACATACAAGAAATATTTTTTAAGGATAAGAATAGGTATATTGAGACCTAATAAGGATCAATAATGGAGTCAAGAAACCTACTAGACTTTTCATTGAGGTCATGACTATATGAAAATCAATAAATGGGACTGGTTTTCATCTATAGTAAACCTATGATCAGGTTTGGAATAGGGGGTAGATTTTTAATTTGAAGGAGTGTCTCATATTTAGACATATTCATACCCTCAATAAATATTTACCAAAAACCACTTAAAATAGACATAGTAATGACTTTATCAGGTCCACATATATGAGGATTTTGACCTTATAATGAAGTTAAGTAGAAGATGGCATATAAGTTCAAAAGTAGATATTTATGGATTAGAGAGTGAAACTAGAGCATTCAATTATTTTTATATACTTTAAATATTTCCATTTCTTGGTAAGACCATGACTCATCATCTTCAAAATAAATTCTTGTCTTCTAGTATATTTCTCTGCTAATGAGAGGGTTCAAACGCTATTGGGACAAATAAAGGCTAATTTGTCGATAGAGGACTAGTCCTAATTTAATCCAAAGGTGGTTGAGAATTCAATAAAAGATGATGGTAGCTCATTTATTGATGTTTATTGCATGCTTCTCATCTCTCTTCCCCTTTCTCCTATATCTCTCATTTCTCTCCCATTGCACTCAGGATCTATCTTTGATTTTAGATAGATTCTTTGATTTGGAAAAGAAGAGCAAGAGACTCTCATTTTTTAAAAGGCAAACCCTACTAATATTTTTAATAACTACCTCTTGAAGCAATAAGATGACTTTTACCTATCTCTTTCCTTTAACTAGTGTTTAGTAAGCCTATGCATAATGGCCTTGTGAAGGAAATTATTTTATGACCATTATCCTTATTATTTACCTCTTTTAAGGTGTTTTCAAGCTATTTATAGGTCTGAATTTGTGTTCTTTTTTCCATCAATGAATGCTTGGTGTGAGTCTTATAATTAATCTTTACTTCCTTGATTGCTTGGTGAGCCTAGTTCATGAAATACTTATGCAATTAGCTAGTTGGTGAGATTGTGTGAGAAAACATTATCTTATGTTAATCTAGTGTTGGTTTCAAGCTTATGTGAGTTTCCCACTTAAGTTTGGTAAATCACTCTTTTATCTTTATTATTAACTCTATTACCCCTTTCTAACTCTTTTCTAAGCAAATTCATTAATCTAAGTGATCTACCAAGAGGAAGCCAACCTTCTCCATAGGTTCAACCTCACCATAGGATACCCACAACCCAAAGTTGTCCCAATAGTGTGGTTGAGAGTGGGAGAGCCTTAATAACTCTCCCACATGGGTGCAATTCTATGCCATAATAGTTTATGGCATGACCAATGGGAAAAGCTTTTATATAAGATTGGTCAAGTTTGATACTAGTTTGATTAATTTGCAATAGTCATAGCTTTATATAGTAATATATAGTGACTCTAAGCAACACTCAAAATTTCAGTGCAGAGTAGTAGTTATCTTTCATGCTAAAGGTGACTACAAGATCAGATTTTATAGGTATTCCTTTTAAATTTGTTGAACTACCTTCAAAATCATTAAATAGGTTAAGGTTTGATAATACACATCCATATAAAGGAATATTTCCTCCTAAACCAATTTCAAGATCTACCTCTACAAGAAGGTATTTGGCAACTCTTTTCACTACCATGGCAGCTCCTAGATCTTTTTTTTTGTGGCCTTCAATGGTCAAAGTCCTTTGGACCTCTAAAAGTGTGACCTTATTTCAATATTAGATCTTAAAATCATCCCTTATTTCATAGGATACTAATCTAAAACTCATTTTGAACACCTTATAGACATAGCCAGATTCTAAAATATTCATGACATAACTGAGGAAAACGCGTCTATTAGGATATTGGTCATCTCTTTCAAGGGTAAAGCTTTAGATAGGTATAAAAACCTTACTAACAATTCTATAACATCATGGGATCAATTAGGTGATGCCTTGTGTAAAATATTTGAAGACAAAAGTGATGATATATCAATTATAGATTAGCTAACCACAATCAAGAGGGATCCTCATGAGGTTATGCAAGATTTCATTACAAGGTTTCAAAAGTCATAGGACTAGATCCCAATCTTTGTTAGGCCTCCTCTAAAATTTTCTATCCTTTAATACTTAAAACCCCTAAATAGTGATATTATAGTAATTATTTAGTCTATGGGAAGGAACACTCTACCAAATTCCTATAAGGTGGAAATCAGAGTATAAAATCATATGGTACAAGCTGGAAAGCATACACCTAAACCACCAATGTCCTTATTTCCTCTAATTCAACCACTTGCTATTTTTTTTACTCCCCTTGCTACTATCCCACCTATTCCAACACTTTCTATCATACCTACACCAAAGAAAGAAAAGGTTTCAACTAGTCAATCTAGAGATTCCTAATAAAATAATAATTTCCAAGATCTTAAGAGCATGTTTCAATCCTTTGAAAATGAACTGGTCAATGTGAATAAGTAGTAGGCCCAATTCAATAGACCTTATCAAGCTCCATATTAGTCTTAATAGCAGTCTTATCAAGAAAATAGGCCACCCTACAAAGGAAATTTCTAAGGACAAGGCCAACAACAAGGCCAAAGCCAAGGGTAGCCCAACTATGGTAGGAAAAACAATTATAAAAGTGTAGGTAAACTTCATTAATATTTATAGTAATAGTTATACTTTTCTTGGGACTAAATAAAGTGACCTTTTAAAATCACCATGACATATTTTTCAAAATTCATGATCTTTGAACAAGTGGCAATATATTACATCTCTTCATGCAATCCTATAATTAAAGGGAAATTTTCAATAATAGAGGATTACCAAAAAAACAAAATGTAACAAGATAACTAATATCATTTGAGATAAATTTTTCATGTGTCAACATGATATCATGGGATCATAATGGAAATTGGTAGTCAATACTTATACTTAGAAGCATAACTAATCAAATTTCATGATTTATGTGTAAAATATTACTCAAATGACTAAGAGGGATATAGAAAACCATTATTAAATAAAATGGGATAAATACCATCCATTTTACATCATTTCATTAAGGTTTTACATAATGTAAAAGTAAATACCATTCATGGCACACCTTCTAAGTTTCATATCCCACTTTAGAAACAACATGATATGTTACCTGAATTACGTCTTAAAAAATAATTTATTCAACCTCATAGTGCATATGATTATATTTCACCACATTCATTTATGATTCCAAATTTATTCTCATCTATGAAGTTGATATCCCAAGTCACAACTCCTTATCCACACCATGAGGCCTATGACTAAGTGTGTGAGAGACAATTGGGTTTTATTATGTAGAATGAATGTGTAGAGTTGATTCAAAAATAAAAAAATTAAACACTTTCATTGGATTATAAGTCTTTAATCTTAGGAAATGCAACTTCTATTCAGTATAAAATAATATGGAAATGGTATAATGTATTCTAGTGCATGAATTACATAATAAATACATGAATAATGCTATATAGATTATGACTATATATGTCATTCTGATCAACTCTTTTTCTTCAGCCATGCATGTCCTTGGTATGGATTTAGATACAATACTTAGATGAAACATGTGAACCTCAAATTGGATGTTATCTTTGAGGCTATACAAAAAATAACCCAGTAAAATTTTCCTTAGTGATGTTTTCCATATGAAAGAAGAGATTCTAAAATTAATGAATGTAATCATTTATAGTCCTATTTTAACATAACTTGGCTATTTGATTGAATTATTTTTTAGAGACATTATTGAGATAGTAGACCTACAACTCATAAATATTGACCATGAAACTAGGACACCCTTCTTTTTATTTTGAGTACATAACCAATGATACCAAATGAATGGATCATGGTCTAGATACAAAGAGAACATGACCACTTTTTATGAATATGGAGTCTGATGTAGATCAAATAAATTTTAAATTTGAGTGATCTAGGTGAGTGTATCATTACCATCAATATTTTATCAGTCCACTTTTGGCAACATCAACCTGGGGCCAAGATTGGGGTTGGGATTGTTTGGATGAGGATAACCAAACTTAAGTGGTGGAGAGTTTATTTTTAGTAGCTGAGATAACAAGTTATCCAATTTCCTAGTCATTTGTTGTAATTGATCTAACATGCCATTCAAATCCCCTCTCAACCCTATGATGTCCCCTTTAACAATACCAAAATCATCTTTTTTCACCATTCCCTATAACTCTAACTTATGTTGTTGAAGTTCCTCTAAAATACATAGATCAAAAGTTTTAGACTCCATGTCATCCTTATGAGGAGTTTTTAGAGTTTTTTTTCCCTTTCCCATGTTTTTGAGTGTTCAAACTAGCCATTCTCAAATCCTAGGAGGGTATCTACCCTAAAAAAGGAGTACTGATGGAATACACCATTGTGAGTGTCTCATAGAGATGAATACAATGATTGCTAGTCTGTACAAATGTGAAAATGTTTGGCTTAAAATGTGTACCAATAGAATACACCATTATTATCATTACGTAGAGATGAAAATACAATGATTTCTAATTTACACAAGGTAAAAAAATTCCTGACTTTCTTTACTCATAAGTTTTTTATTTTTTGTAAAAAAACCTCATGAACAAATATTTGGTGATGAAAAAAAATCAATTCATTCCAAATTATAAATTATATTTTTCAACCTTTTAGTGCTCAAGATGCTAGATCCAAAAAAAACTATACCATAAAAACTTGCCCAAATAAAAGATTTGATACCACTTGTAATGAAAATACTTAGTTCATTCATAATAATAAAATTATATATCATAGAATTAAGAATAAAATAATCAAATCCATAATGAAAATTGGTGAAAGAGTGGAATACTTTAATATTATGATTGAACCACTTTGAGGTGGAAACCTTAATATTAATACAATAAGAATAAAATTTATAATATGATCATAAAAGACTATCCACTATCTCCTATATATAATGTACTTATCCATGGTTATTCCATAGGATGACCATACTAAGAATATTAATAAATGTAATAAGATAATATGAATTTGTGTAATCCACAAGTCAACCACATATATCGCTAGATTTATTATATGTTAAGGGTGTAACAAATATGATCTATTGTATGTGTCCCTTTTGCCTATGTTTACCTTATTGAACATTTAAATATGTCATTTATTATTATATGTACATTTGAATGTGTCATTCCTGGCTTTGTGGACACTTAACTAAATCATGTCTATTCGATTTTATGGCATTTAAACATGCCCCTTGTTTACAGTCTCCTTGGACCATTATTTTTTGACTTGATTTTGAGTGTTCTTATGTGTGTGATTATTCACTTATTGATATTTTAATGTTAATATCTAAATTTTTTCATGATATTTATCATGAATCTTAGGCCAACATGTCATCACATTGGTTTTATCTCCTTAAATTATACATTTTCCTAGATATGTTCCTCTTATATGTTGCATGGTTACATTCATAGATTTTATAATTGTCTTACCCTTTTGAGGTGAGGTAACTTCCAAGTACTAATTTTTCCTTCACCTAAAATGGGGGGAATATTAATAGAGGCATTTTATTCATACATTCCTATTTTAAAATTTAGTGGAGGCATGCTTTGGAAGTATGTTCTCCACATTCATTCATTATTTGGTACTTTAATAGTTCATAAATTCAGTGGGGGGAATGCCATATGGACATGGTTTCCACACATTCATAGTTTTTATATTTAGTGAGGGAATGATTTAGAACCATTTTCTCCACATTAATTTTATCTTATGGTACTTATAATAGTTTGTAGATTCAATAGAGGGCATGTCATATGGACACGACTTCCACACATTCACAATTTTAATATTTAGTGGTGGCATGCTTTGGAAGAATTTTACCCACATTCATTTAGTATTATCATACTTATACTAGTTTGAATATTCAATGGGTGTGTGTTATATGGACATGGATTCTACCCACTCTTAGTTTTTAGATTATAGCAAGGGGATGCTTTGGAAGCATGTTATCCTCATTCATTTCATATCATGATACTTATACCAATTTAAAGATTTAGTAGGGGATTTTCATATGGTCATGGATTCCACACATTCATAGTTTATATATTATAATGGGAACATGCTTTAGAATCATATTATTTTACTCAACATATTCCACTCTTAATTTTTCAAATAGGTACCCATTATAGTTTGAGAGCTTAATTTTAATTTTAATTTTTCATTCACCCATTTATATGTGTACTTAGCTAGATTCAAATCTTTAAATATATTTTTTGTCACATTGATGATTCTTGTTAACATGCCATTTAATATAAATACAATCACTATTTTCCAATTATCCAAGTTTTTACTATATGATTCATTTGGGTTAACCTATTAATGGTTTTTAGGAGTTTTGGTGTGTATATAGGTTTCTAAATAAGAGTGAGAATTGTAAACTATAAATTTTAAGTTTTGGACTTCATTTATTTTACACCTCACAAGTTATGATTGTTAGAATTTTTTGGTCTTTGAAAATTTTGTATGAAAATTTTGGTCTTGAGAAATTTTGTACATTCATTAATTTTGTCTTTAAGACTTTTGTATATTGAAATTTTTGTATAGTTCATGACTTATGGTTCTTCATGTCTAGAACTTTTTAGCACTTTTGTTCATCAAAACTTTTGTTCCTCTAAAATGTTATCTTCAAAACTTTTATTCTTTAAAATTTTTATTCGTAGAAATTTTTTTCTTCATGAATTTTGTTCATTGATACTTTTTTCCATCACAAGATTTGTTTGCAACATCTATAAATTTTCATATCTTCTCTTGTTTTGGGTCTTTGTATGTTTTGTATTTGAATTTTATCATCATGTTTCACACATCTGAAGCATTGGGATATTTGGTTGTTTCAAATTTTCAAAAAAGTTCTAACACCTAACTTTTAAGAGCACATTGTGTGTCATAATTGTTTTTTTTTTAAATATCAATAGTGTGACATGTGTTTAGGGACAACATCATGGCATTCATCCAAATGTTAAAAAATCTACATGTCATACCCACCAAAGAATGTTTCAAAATATGAATTTAATAAGTGAAACAAGATTGGAGCCATTCAAAATTAATGGTACATGAACTAGAATTAAAGTCCCCATACTCAAATTTGTATGGTCAAACTCTAAAAAGATGTCATGCCTATTGATTACTAAAGAGTTCAAACAAAATTGCATTCGATAGAGAATTGAAGCCCTAGCCATATGTGTTTACTTGTAAAATACTTCTAGTGAGAAATCAAATAGTTGAAATATCAAATAATTATATGAGTGAAACAGATAAAGAATGGCTTCATCATCCAAGGTATTTAGGAGAGTGATGCCACCATCAAAGTTTTCCATCAAGGATTCTACAGAGTACATAGACATTATCTTCAATGCAAAAATGTTTAATGAAAAGTATTATAATTACAAAAACCTATGGGATGTGGTAAAACATGGATTTTCATCCACATGAGGAGATATTGATGATCGAGTAAAGGTAGTTGGTAATTAACTTACTAAAACTAAAGTGCCAACAATTACATTTTATGATAGCCAAGCTTGAGGTGATGCCTTGCATTGACCTAATTTTGGACTGATTATTTATATGGAAGGTATCAGATGTATTTGTATACCAAATTATGCATAAAATAGTTATCTCTTGTGTCTTGGGGGATGCTTTCTAGATATACGTAAGGCTTCACACTATAAATATCATATATAATGGGTACAAATATTTAATTATGGAAGAAGACTAGCACAATTAAAAATGCACTCAAGAAATACATAATTCTAGGGGAAACAATCACCCTTAAGTATAGAGACCCCATAACAATTACCAAATTCAAGATGGGAATCCATATTAGAATTGCCTTCTTGAACAAATTATATGGTTGTGTTAGCATCCACTTCCTTCGACTAGAATGGGTGTTGTTGTTGGATTTATTGATGACTTCAGAGTTAAATTTTGCTTTGGGAGAGATAATAAATGACAATATCTAGGACCAAATGTTTAAGAAAAATAAAATACCAATGGATTCCCATTTCCTCATAATGTCTTACTTATTGGATGTAGTCATGGCCACTATCTAGACTCATAATGGATCAATCTAGAGCTTATCCCTAGATTGTATCAAAAATAGGGTATGTGACTTATTTTATTTCCTACACATTTATTTCTATATGAAGAACATTATTAGGATTACCAAGAATATTTATCCTCAATTCTAGAAGGCAATTCATGAGGATCCCTTGGCCTAAGTATCAGAAAATATTATGGCCAAGGTAGGATTATTGGTTGTACCTATACTAGATGGTAATCATGGTGATAGGAACCAAGGTTTTACCTTTATGTCTCCCCAATAACATCCTCGACAAATTATCTAAATAAGAAATAACTTACTAGATATGGTGGAGTATTAATGAATATATGAATAATAAATATAAGAGCATGTTTCACATGTCTTATTTAAAGATTGGTTGAATTTGTTATAAAATTAGGAGAAACTTCAATGAAGTGGGAAAGGTCAAAAAATTATACTCATTTGTGTCCTTAAAACACAAGGATTTGGATCCCCATGGCCTCATTCAAAATCATATCAAACTCTTGGGCATCCATTACCAACACGAACCATATGAGCATGATTTTATTTTATTAAATGAAAAGGATGATGTTGAGGTCCTAGATAGGGAAAATGTTATAGTATTAATAGATTATGTATTAAAATTAATACAAATGGATCCCCCCCTTAAAATAATAGAGGCACACACCAGACTACCACCTCCAAGTGGATGAGTTTTATTAGATTAATGGTCCTGTGGGCCTTCCCAATAGATTGTGAACAAAAGGATCCATCTCAAGCACCAAAACCCATGATGATGATGGTTTTTAAGAAATATACATATGTGGAGGAGGCCCTCATTAATACCATTTATTTAGGATGGGTATGGAAACTAATCAACATAGTCTCTTTTAACTCTAAGGATTTAAGCCTTTATGTTGTAAGTGTAAATCCTATCATCGCAAGTGTGGGTGTTTCACCTTCCACTACTTAGTACAATCCTCTCTATATTTAAAAGATAATAATCTATTACAATAAGAATACAATATCTCTCAAAGATCCTCTTTAATTAGGGAATTCCCCTATGAGTTTAACTATGGGGTCATCATCACAAGATAAGGTTGTGGATGAAGGAGAGATGACAATAGTGTAAGAAGGATAAACTCCTTTGATTGACCTCTTTAAAGATGAAGATGAATATGAATAATTTGAAAGGGATAATGCCCTTAGTCTCTAAGGAATCAAAGGAAAAATACCAATGGAGGCTGATAAAAAGTGATTTCATTCGTACTATAGCCTCTACTACTTTAGTCTCTTTAGGTCCTATTATTTCTTAAGTTATTTTGGTTACTTCGGTCCCTATTTTTCCCATTGTCCATATTTTTCCTATTATTTCTTTAGTTTCCACCATTTTTATATCCCTTATTATTTCCTTAGTTCTGGTGGACTTTATTCTTCATATTGCTACTTTAGTTACTTTTGTATCATAGGATTACAAAGGAGATCATTTGTTTTATTTGTTAGTGGAATACAAACCCCAAATTAAAAAACTCAATGAAAATAATAAATACCTTGCCTAAGTATTTGGGTGAGTAATAACGTAACTAGCTTAAATACAACTAGAAGATAAAGAAAAGACTAACTTTACCTTATCAAATGGTTTTTGTTTGTTGGCATATAAGAGTGTTCATGATCAAATTTATGTCTAATGGAGTCATTTGTTAATGTGTTTTCCTTGTGGATAACACTTCTCCTTATCCACTTGTATCTTGGATTGGTTTATCTTGGCATGTGACAAAAAAATGAAGTTTTCCAAAGATAATTTGTTTTACTTATTTGCACAAAAAAGATTTTGTCACTCAAAAATTTAACATTGTGAGTTTGGATTGAGAGATTATTAAAATAATATCAATGTCACTTATATTTCTAAGTTTTTAAATTAACCGTAACTCAAGTTTGGTTACATTTAATTTAAACCCAAATCAAACAACTCATTGAAAATAATAACTACCTTGCCTATGTACTTGGGTGAGTAATAATGTAACTAGCTCAAATACAACTAGAATATAAAGAAAAGACTACCTTTACCTTCCTTGTCAAATGGTTATTGTTTACCTTCCTTTATAATTTTTGGCATATAAGAGTGTTCATGATCAACTTTGTGTCTAATGGATTCCTTTGTCAATGTGTTTTCCTTGTGGACAACACCTCTCCTTATCCACTTGTATCTTGGTTTGGTTTGTCTTGGAATGTGATAACAAAATGAATCTTTCCAAAGATAATTTGGTATTACTTATTTACACAAAAAAACTTTTGTCACTCAACAATTTAACATTATGAGTTTTTATTGAGATATTATTAGAATAATATAAATGGCACTTGTATTTATAAGTTTTTAAATTAACCCTAACTCAAATGTGGTTAGGTTTAATTTAACCTTGGTTAGGTTAGGGAGGGAATAAGTAATTAATATTTCAGATAGAGATCCCATTTATTAACCATGGCACACCACTTCTAAATGTAAGAAATTTATGAATTTATTTCCAATTTCTTGACTTTGAGGATGATGACATCATCATGACCTCATTTTTATTAAAGTTTCATTTTTAGAAAATAAATATTCACTAATTGAAAGTGTAATTTTCACTTAATCATTTAATTAGATTTTATTACTTAATTAATTCAGCTTATATTTTTGGTAGTTTAGGAATTGGTTAAGTGCCCACTTAATGGGTCAAATGATAATTTATCAATTTTCAATGTTGTAGTTTGACTAGGGATGAATCAGTGGGATTTTATCATTATATATAGGATAATAACCTAAATAGGGATGCCTCAAAATGATTATGGGAACTAACATCTGATGTGTCAATGAAATCAAGATATTTAGGTAATTTCTAGGCTTAATTTACATTGTTTACTAGAAAATGTCTGATACATAGTTGTGGCTAAAACATGATGTCTAAAAGTTTAGTCCCTATTATTTATAAGACTAAGAAGGTCACTTTTAAGAAAAAATTGAAAGCACTTGCAAGTTCTCAATTTCATGTTTCCTATACTCAATTGGGTTTTACAATTACTTTATCTATTTTTACTCAAGCTAATTTTATTATTTTATCTAAAATAACTAGCAAAAAGAAGACTACATACAATGTGCACCCCATTCCTTAGTATGGTAATGTGTATTGGCATAAAATCATATTTCCATCCTTGCCATACCAACTAAAAATAGAGGAATTAATGCAATATTCAGGGGACAATTTTGCAAAGAACACTAGTGAGGACAATCATCTAATTGATCTTACATAATTGGTGATTCCATAGTGGGTTGTAGACTTTAAATCCCAAGATGCACAAAGAACCAATTTGATAATAATAGAGATACCCACTATGAGATTTATTTTTGATAAATCAACAAGGACTATCTAGAGAGTAAAGAAGAGAAAAATATAAGATTAATATGGTAGAGGCCTTATTTTAGAATAAAAACAAGATGTTTTCTCTATATCTAAGACAAAGAATAGGATAATTTGAGAGTCTCCCTATAATGAGTATTTTTAGCTTATTTTGAAACTCATATAGAGGCTTTTATTGAACTAGATTCTGACACCTAAAAATCCATGCAAGAGTTTCAATAAGAGCTATATCAAGTGAAAGAACAACAAGTTGTGCATGTTCCTAAGGAAATTGAGAATGACATCCAAAACATAGCCCTCAGGTTGTACACCATTCTAGACACCATTAATGCAATGAAAATATATTTGTATCCTCATATTGTTGAAACATCTAATTTTTTCAATTATTTGAAATAATATAAAAATAAATTAAATTTCATTTTTATGCACACAACCAACAAGGATTTCATCCATCTAGATCTAATGACGCCATTTGAAATAGTCAATACTCTAAATTTGGTGGTTAAAAGATGTAGGAAGCTTGAGATTTGGTGTCAATTACACAATCCTTGATCCTAAAGATAACAGAGCATGAGAAGAAGGTTCTAAAAATTTTGTGAGAGTTAAAACTATCTTAAGCTAGAATCCCTTTTGGTAAATCAATGGATAAGGATAATTTTGATAAATGACTCTAGAAATCATCTGTTGATTTCAAGAAAAGTCTTTAGGGGTGTAAGCTGGAGTAAATTGAATATGAACTTTTTAAAAGGAATAAGGTAATTGAAGTAGAAATATTTTGGGTGCAGTTCAGATCCATGAAATCCAAACACACACACCTATTGGAAAAATTCACTAAAGTACATAGGCCATCACTTATAAACATGGATGACATTAGACTTTAACATGTTATTGCATACAAGCATTATCAAAACTTGGAGGAAAAGAAACAAGATATGTCTATAGCATCAAGATCAACTCTACCAACTAGTTCAACTCTTGTGACCACTTCAGTCCATCTAACTACTTCAAGTGTCATAAAATCCTTGGATTTGAGTAAACCTTAACTTTATTGAGTTAATGCTATATGTATCTTGCATGTAAATTGATAGTAGTAGCTATATTTTATTCTTACTTCATGAAAGCATGTAATAGTAAACTAAAATAGTTGGTAACAGTCACACGTTACATTATTTTTTAAGAATTATTCTTATTCTAAGACACAGTTTTGGCTAGCTTTAATTGTACATGCAAAGTTTACATCCAATTAGAATTCTCTTTTTGATCACTAGAATGTAATTCATAACTTTGCATAGATTTGGAGGATGAGGTGACCCATTCCCAAATCTATATATATTTATAATTCCCATTTTTTCAAAGTGGGTAGAAATTTTCATTAATACTAGAAGAAATCTTTTGATTATCACACAATTGTGTTATGTATATCTTCTCCAAATCTATATGACTAATTATGTTTTATTTTCCTATTGGTTAATTGAGTAATTCAAAGTGTGTAAACACTAGTTAGAATTACTTATTGTTATTTATAGTTTATGATGATATGAGATGTGAAATAACTATTGGATGATTGGTAAACAATGTTAATTTTTTGTATTAGGATTGACTATTTATTTTCTCTTAATGTGTAGAAGTGTCTCCTATGGTATAACTTTCTAGGAGTGAGAAACAATTGCCTTAGATACTTCCCTAATCAAAGTTATAGTATTTTATTATAAGGGTGTGAAAACTCTACTATAAATGAAAGTAATATATTATTGAAGTCTTGGAGTATACTATAATATCTGTCCTTACAATCACTTATTGTGTTTGTATGTCTGAGGAATAAATACTATATGTAAGCATCAATTTAAGACACTTGCTCATGAATGAGACTATCTTGGAAGTAACCCATTTTATGATCATAGAAGCCTTCTTTTCTACTCTAACCTAGCCCTTTTTAGAATTTATTTTTCAGATATACCCACTTTAGGATATGTTTCATCTATCCAACTCAAATAGGTTTCAATTTTTTTTATGTTTCATTCACCTATACATGCCTAGTTAACAACCTCCATTTTTGGCCACCTATTACATCACCTATTTGTTTAAACCATACCTAAAACTCATTCCTTGGAGAGTATTATTTCATTAACCCTAAAATGTTAGAGGATACTTCATTCAAGGTTTGGTGTGAATGAAAACCACATCAACTCATTTTATCCACACTCATTTAATAAAGGGTAATTATATTAATTTTAAATTCAATGGGGGCATGTCATATGGACATTCCTTCTACACATTCAAAATTTTTAGATTAAGTGGGGATATGATTTGGAATAATGTTATCCACATTTATTCATTATTTTAGTTATATCAATTCACAAATTCAATAAGGGCACACTTTGGAAGCATGTTCTCCACACCTATTAAATATTCAACATCTATAGTTTATAGTGGAGACATGTTTTGGAAACATGCCATTGACATTGATACTTATATAATTTTTTATATTTCTCCATATATACTGGGGGAATGTTTTGGAATCATGTCCTCCACACTTACATAGTTATCCAAATTGGCCAAATCTCACAATTATGTGATTCAAATTCACAATCGTGGTAGAATTATATACATGGTACCATTTTTATACATAGTTTCAACATAAGACATATCTAAGGTGCATGTGTTATGTAACATGTGCCTAATATTTCAAAATAAAAATTAGTTTCAAATTCTAAAACCATTACACATACTAATACCCCATAGAATTTTAAGGACTTTATCGAACTAATCTACTATAATAGTTGGTTCACATTTTTGGTATGATTGAGGTGATTAAATTACTCAATATTTCCAAATTTTTAGGTTGAAATTAATTATATCAACCAACATCACCAACTTATAAGTATAATTTGGTTACATGGTTGAGCTAATCTCAATTTTTAGGTAACAAATCAATTTTTCTCTAAAGTTGGATGCATGTGCCTTCCAATATCTCTCTCTCTTTCTCTTTATCTCCTTGGATATATGAAATTTAAATATTTATCTATATTTATCCTAATCTTAGTTTTAGAGCCTTACAATGATACATATTTTTATAAAAACAAATTTCTAATAGGCAAGGTAGTTACATTGACAAACATGTGTACTCTTAAACCTTATTCTTTTAATTTAAATCTATTTCAAGTGGTTTTAATCCAGATTATATGCATTGATTTTACAATATAACATAATCTTAGTTCTAGTTTAGTCACCAATAAAGCACTCAAATTAAACTCAAGAAAATAAAAGGTGTGAATATACACACAATTACTTATTCCTTTCCTTTAAACTAATAATTTCATTACTATATTTAATGGGGGGAAATATAGATGATATTTTGTGATTATGTAACACCTCAGTATTATACACTTGGAAAACTCAGACCTTGGTTGTTCTTATTAGTTCTATACATTCTTTGATTCCATAAACCTCACATATACTCTATTTTTTGCCCCTTGGCCTATCTCTTAGTCTAAACAGTATTATATTAATGACTCAGACATCCCAGCTTTCCTAGAATGCTTAAAATGTATTTATCTTACACCTATACAATTTTTGATACTATATCTATTTTTTTATTCCATAAACACTAATGTCTTGGACACATAGTAGTGTCAACATAACTATCCTACCCTGACACAAGCGTCCAGTACCCTAAAGTCATCTAATTTAAAATGAAGCACATTACAATGGTTGGCATAAGTGTTTTAATGTGAGTTATTACCCAATAGAATTGGTATAAATATAATATCAAACCTCATTCATTCCTCACCTATCAATAAAACTAAGATACCAAGGCACTTATCAAAATCACTCTATCAAGCATTTAATTGCAAAAATATTCACTATTTCCACACAAGTCATAGGTATAACACATCTATAATTTTTAAGTACTAAAGGAAAAATTATAAGGTCTTAATTTCCAAGTTACAAGATAGGTCATTATTTTACTTGATTTACACACATTTCATGATTCACAAAAAATCCAACACATAGGGGAGAACTACATGAGTATAAGGCCCTCTTATATAGTATTCAATATGTAGGCAGAGCCCTTTGATAGCGGTTTCATTTTTAGTCAGCTTGAAACCATGTGCCCACTAACCCATTTTTCCCCAAGGTCACATTGAATATGGAAAGCTAAGGGTTTTCCATTTCACAAGGAGTGATAGTCTATGACAAAGATCTAAATATACCAAAGTGAAGGTGAAGCAAAACCTAGAAGCATCTATATAGTTGCATCATGTTTTAGTTGATATTACATATAGGACACTTGCATCAGACCTAGATATTAATGTTAACGTAACTATATAGGGTTGACACAACTATCTAGAGATCTACAGACACTAGATCTAGAATCTAATAATTAATATAGAATTTTCTTCCCACCTACTTTCATCCTATTTAAGATCTAGATCTACATTTGCATTTTTGATAGTTAAGTGCCTTATTTTATATCATTTTATATAATAGAATAGTTTTACTTTCCATTTATATATTATCTCAATTTAATAAATTTAGTATCTAGTACATCTAATTTTAATTTTTAATTGCCCTGTTGTAGATATGGTATTCACCCTTGTGCCCTATCATTTGTATATCCTTGACCCTATCTATCCTAGTAGGATCCTCATCCAAATTAGGGTTAAATAGTCTCCATGTGTGTTTTATACTTTTTATATCATAGTTATTTTATTTTGGTTATTGGGTTTTGGTTATTGGGTAAGTTTGGAATCCTCTTGCCATAAGGAAGTTGTTAGTTAAGATTCCTAGTTTTACAACTAGTTAAGTTTGTTATATTTCCATTATTCACATCCTTAATTATTTATTTTACCTTAACTTAAACTAATTGTGTCATTAATGTTTGTATATGGGAGTCCTAGGCTTGGGGTTTCCTAGGGAAGCCACCTAATGATGGAAAAGGGATGGAAGGGAAGCCCCTCCTTAGTTTGATCTCGTGAGTGCACTTAAAATATTAATTGGTGACTATTTATATTTCATACATTTATAAATGTAAATTTATGAAAATTATTATTGGTTAGTTTTAATAATTTTATTTAATACTATATTGTAATGAATATGAAATAGAAGGAAGGAAAAAAATGATGTAATTATGAGCTTTCAAGCATTAGTTTTCATTAAAGTTCTAGTTGAAGGAAGAAAGGGTAAACCTAATGAAAGAGCATTTTCATGCTTTTAAAATCAAGTTAGAAAATTGGTATGTAAAATTCCATTCACCTTTTTCACATTATATAAAAAATAAATTTAAAATATTTCTTAATATCACTCATTTGTATGGAGCTCTTTAATCCCAAGAAGGGATAATTTCATTTATAAACTTTTTATAAAATTTAAAAATTCCAATTTCCTCAAATTCAATTTTAATTAAAATTAAGATTAATTAAGGTTTCACTACATTTTATGGTTTAATTTATAGGATTTATGATTTAATTTTTATGATTTTTTAAATTAAACTACTAAATTTGCATTTCATTCATACTTTACTCAAAATTCATGCAATTTTTGTACATGTCAAATAAAGTGAAAAAGTTATAAAATGAATTTTAGATGAAATTCTCCAACTTTTAAGACTTTTTACTTTTTGTTTCATGAATTTTTTTATTATAGTTTGGCTGCGATGATTTTTAAAATTTGAGTGCTTTTAGGGTAGCTTGAAATCATGCATGCCCCTTATAAGGGCACATGACCCTTTATGTATAGTAGAGCAAAAAATAGGTTGGTGGTTAACCATATGGCATTGCATAAAGCAATTAAGGACATATGGACTATCGATTAGTGTTGGCAGTGACCGTCATGTTTAGAATTAAGGGTAGTGCATGTGAGCACTATAATGGAGTCTTTTGAGGTTTAGTGTAAACCATGTGGCTTATAAGACACATAGTGAATCTCTACTATGTTCTTTTCCAAGTGGTGGTCAAAGGTTTATATAATATAAATTCAAAAATTTTATAATGTAAATAAAAAAAAAATTGAGAACTCACAATGAAATTTAAATAATATAAATTCATTTTTATGTAATATTAATTTTTTAAAACTTTTTATTCCCTAAGTCTGTGACTATACATTATTTTAAAACTAGAGATATTGCACTAAAAATAAGTATTTTGTGTAGTCATCTATGACAAATAGGATACCTAGAGGTGGGGTGACTTAAAATGTAACCCCCCATAAATGGTTCACCCTCTTATATATGGAATAATTTACAGGGCCTGAATCTTCATATTTTTAAAGATGCGATCTTTTGTTCAAGAGAGGTCCTTGTTGAATTTTTTTAAGTTTTCAAGCTCCTAGAAGCCTTAAGATGGGTTGAACCAAAATGGGAGCCTCCTTAATTTTAAATCCTATACTACATGAATTGAAAATAAAATCCTAAAACTAAAATATAAAAACTAGTTTCTTATTTAACCTTGTTGATGGTCATTAATGATTGTGGTGGAGATTGAAGCTCCCAATTGCCTTTTTAAAAACTATAGAAGATTGGAACCAGCTAGATATTTTTTGAGAATATGGATACTTTCAAAACCAACCCAAGCATGATTTTATTAATTTAGATGTGAAACATGAAATAAAATGGAAAAAAATTAAAATCTTAGAGACTCCATTAATGTAAATCATCTAAGGTTGAGAAAGAAGAAGAGAGATGACTATGGAAAAGTCATTCTCTAAAACTTCCTTTCTCTTTTCTCAAATTTGAGATGGAAACATAAAGAGTGATTTTAAACCTTTATTTTCATTCTTAATAATTTCTAGGGTTTTTTCACGTTGATTGAATCTGATAGTTTAGATAGAAAGGATTCAATGCCTGAGATGGAGTGATTCATCCTCTAGGAGCTAAGCAAGGAAAATTTAGACCCCTTTTTAGGTTATATGAGGATTATGAGTCCTCATTTATAATAAATTTTATTAAAATGTAATTCAACTTGAAAATATAATCTAGTTATAAATTTAGGTGTGAATCGATCCCTATGATAGGCTGAAATCACTTAGTGTCTTCCTTGAACCTTGTTGTTAGTTAGGATGAATAATTAAATATATTTTATGATCAAAAATGTCTTGTTTAATTTAATCATCCATTATAGTACCTAGGGTCATGGGGAATAATAGGTTTTCTTATAGATTTATATATTTTTTGAGATCATGTATTCTAATTAGAGCAAGTAAGGCTTGCATGATTACGCAACAACCATGTTGCAACTTGTGAATTTATTTATATCATTTACACATGTCAATTTTTTATTATGTTGCATTTATTTTGACATGAATATGTCTATCCAATGGTAAATTTACTTATGTATAATGTGCATTGTACATTCTCAAAAAAATGATGTCATTTTTATGTGGTTTTAGTCATGTAAAACTTTGGGCATGATACATGACACTCTTAATTTGAGTTTTACTATTGGTATCATCCCCTTACTCATTATTATAATATTTTATCTCTATCCAAAAATTATTTTTATCATCAAAATTAGTATTCTAAGGTATTTTATTTTGCCCGTAGTCTAGTTTACGTTTATGCACAAGTTCATGATACATTATTGAAGACTCAAGTAAAGTATAACATGATTCATGATCTCCATTAAATTAATGTATATTTGAAATTATTTGTCGTGATCATGTCTCTACTTGGATAATAAAATTTTGAAATATAAAAAAATAGAAAATTAATCCTATTTCATATTGGTTGTATAATATTTTTCAATGAATTTGATAAAAATGGTTTAAAGTTAGATCTTATTTTTGAGCTTTAAATTTATGATGTTATGAATGTGATACAACTTAATATTTATGACTTACCATATTTTGAATAATATGTTATTATATAATATCCTATAAATACTATTATAAATTTTTATTGTCCTTTAGATAAAGATACTCTTCTTAATGTTTGCACAAGAACTACTTGGCACCACATCACTAACACTTAATTAAATAAAAAGTATCATTTGAAACTCAAAATAAGTGGATATCTTATTCATCATTTGAAAATCACTTTCAAGATATAAAACATAAATTGGTGACAAATTTATTTAAGTAGAGAGGAAACAATGAGACATAGTCACATGGACTATGTATACATGTATATTTTTCACTTATTGATAGTTTATTTTTAATGAACTAACAGTGCATCAATGTCCTTGAATACACATCATAAGGATTATATCAAAAATATTTATTGTGTTAGTTTGTGGTGTTTTGTGATAGATTCCATCGATGATAATCTATTATATTTTCCTATTTCTATCATCATCTACTCTATTTGGTCTCTCTTTTCTTACTTTTCTTCATATTCCCTCCTCTTATTCCTATTTGTATCCTTATAACCAATGTCTTTTATCTATCCAAAGATACTCTATAGTTCTTCCCTTATTTTTTGGTTTCATTTTTCAATATGAAGTCATTTTGTGTTTTCTCAATATGCCTATAGTCATCCAATGATGTCAACTAAGTCTCACTAATGATTTTTAGATTTTAGTCACTATAAATAAGGTCCCTAAATCTTATTTTTCAAAGGAAAGACATTCAGTCTGATCTATTTGTGAATGAAAATCCACATTAGTAAGAAGAGGAGTTAGGGATTAGAAGTTTGCATTTATGGAAGGATATTGCACAAGGTCTTTGAATATTAAATAAGATAATAATGAGAAATATACACCTATTATTTGGAGTTCACAAATAAGGATACATAGGTATTCTTATTTCCATATTGAGCTTCACCTACAACATATCTAACAAATTTACACTTAAGCCAAGACGGAGATTGATGAGCTAACAAGTCAACCCAAGATATGTACTCGTATACTTATTCTATTGTTTTGTTTACTTTGGTGGATATTTTTATGTCTACAAGTGATATATCACTATGTTATTTTATTCCATTCTTATATTAGTATAATATTTTTAATATTTTTTTATCCTTTTATGTTTTTTCACTTTATTTACACCATTATAAACCTTTGATTAGATACCTAGTGTTTATAACCCTTATTTTAGATACCTCTTGGTTACCATATAATGAGACTTATCTCTATTTGTATTATCCCTTTTACATATTGGATCTTGGTTGATACTTTTTCATCAATTCCTTGCACATATATCCTATACTAGATACCTTTATTGTAAATGGACCTTTCTTATATCCTTTCAATTCTTTGAGGAATGTAATTTTTGTATATATGTTGGATCTAGTATGATCTTCAACATTTTCATATTTAGAGGATATTTATATGACTAAACATATTTTCCATACATATAAACTATATTGTATTTTTATTATATTTTGTTATTATTTTCACATATTTATGTGTTTATATTGGTCTAGAGGATTTTTTAGTCTAGATATTAATTATACCATGTTCTTCCTCTAGAAGTTTACCTTCCTCTAGAAGCTTGATTTTCTATTTCTTCCCTTAGAATCTTAATTTTTATAGAATCATATTTTAATATCATAACACAATACAATTAATTAATTAAAAATATTGTATATCATGTAAATTTACACCTATATATCCATGTCTCTCTCACACACATTGTCATAATTATGCTTATATCAAAGTGTTTGCTACTATAGTATTAGTTAGAGATTATACCCAACCTTAATTAAAAATTCACTATCAAAAAGGAATATTTTATTAGGATAGCATGGGTTATTACAATATAATTAACTTAGTTTATGAAATGCAAGTTATATATTTTAAATTTAATCTTTATTTTAGAGGCTTTAGATGAGATGTTCTCCATGTCAAACTTAATTACTATAATAGATGAATGAATTTACAAATTAATATGAAATTAAGAGTTTCACCCAAGTCATAAAGGATCATTTATTAGTAAATAATTTTCTTGTAGGAGATATATATTAATCTTAAGGTTTATTGTGATGTTTTATGGTCATTAGATTAAACCAAAAAATGGGAATTAAATGAATGACTTGTTTAAAATATTTTTTTATAATTTAAATAAAAAAATAGTTATGTTTTACAACCTACTTAACTATTTAATTACATACATTATAAGTATTTTATTTATAATAGATGATATTTTCTATTTAAATAAGTGTGTAATATACATATAAATAGGAAGTATTTTTGGTTTTCATATATTACATAGATATGTGGTAGTTTGGTATGATGTTGGTATGTTCATGACTTGATTTGAAACATGTATGATATAATGAGGATATTTTTTTTAAATCAAGAACATATAAAAATGATGTGATTTCTTAGGCACATAGGATATGTCATATTATTCATAAGCATCATTAATCCACTATATGATAGGATATAATTTTCACATGAAAAATTATTGGTAAAATTATTTGATTGAAGTTATAAATCATATTTTAGTATGAAAATACAAATTTATTATAAATATACTCAACTTGGAAAAAAATTGCATGCACTTGGGTATTTTGATATAATGTTCTATACATAGATTATCAAGAAAGTAGTTATAAACACCTAATTTTTGTACAAGAGCCTTTTCCAATGCGTATTTGTCATATTTTGTCAAATTTTTATAATTTGTGTGCATTTGGATATTTACTAACACTTTAATTCCACACTGGACATTTGATATACTTGTGTCATCCAAATCTATTCATGAACACCTCAAATATCTCATTTTCCTGCATCAAAATCTCTTTAGCCATCCTCAAGATAAATTTATCTCTATATTAAACCATTTAAGTTACCTATACATAATCTTGGGTATATAATTTTTGCATTATCATAATATTTGGTCTAAAATTCTAGTCACCTTCCTTTTGTGGGTTCTTTCACACTAAGTTAATTTATTTTGCCTTGATTGTCAGTTTTCACTAATTTTAATGGTTAACCTATGTGTGAAATTTAATTTATGGAACCTATATATATAAATTTATCATAATAAATTTTTAAAAATCCAATAAATCAATTGAATTTTTAAATTTACTTATTAAGATATGCATTGAATATATCCATTGCTCATTTGTTAATGAGCATGCACATTGACTCATGACTTATGCCAATACACTTGTAATAAAATAATTTCATAGTAAATCATATATTTGAATTTAATTATTTAGGGAGAGGAGGAGAATTATTTTATCTCATTTTTTTACTAAAATCACAAATCATTATAGCTATATTGAGTCATGATTCTAAGCATGTGGGATATGTAATTACAAACCTCATGATGGCCTGAGCCACTAAAGTAGCACACACCTTATTATTATTATGATATTATAGTGAATTAAGATTATATAAAATAATATATGATTGAAAATAAAATTCACAGCAATTATTATAATTGAATATAGGTTCCCAGTCATCTACCTTTAGAAAAGCATCCCAAAATGATTCAGGTCCAAACATGCCAAAAATTCTTAAGCATAGAAATAAACCAAAATATAAAGAAACCTATCTTTATTATCCCATGATTATGATAGTGTATTTATTATTAGTCCATGTTTTTGGTCATCCTACATATTATATTCAAATTTAAACATTTCAATTTAATCAATCTTAAAACCTATTTTCTAGGCACATAGGTCATTTAAAAAATATAGGTGTGTTTTTGTGGTCACATATATCCCTCTTTCCATTGTTATGTATAATTAATAGTTTTATGGTAATTTCATACCCTATTTAATATACCAGATAGGTATCATAAATGTATCTTACTATATTTTAACTTATTTTCCTTGTGCCACATATCTGGGGGATTTTGGGTAGTGTTGTTACCTTTAAACCACAATTCATCAAAACATTTTATGAACCTGATCTTTGTGATCATTTAACCTTAGGTTTTAAAATTCATCAACTCTTATGAATTAAAAACCATATTTAAATATTATTATCATATTTTCATGTGTGCTTACATGATTCATCACTAGCCCTAGATTATTTCATGTTTTATATGATATACATGCTTACATCTTACACCAATCAAGAAACACATATGTATCATCACTACTAAGTAAAGTTAAAAATTGAGAAGTGATGATATTCATTTGATTCAATTTAATTTAATTTTTAATAGTGTTTATTTTAAATTTAGAATGGCAATTTTAATTATATTCCTACCTTTTTTATGCTTGATAATGAAAAGGATACAAAAGTGAGAGATGAATATCCATATGATGAACATGATAATGATTCCAATGATGATATTAATTCCATGTATGAAAATTATATGAATTATAATGATGATGATGTATACCAAGATAAGTTGAATGATATGCCCTTAACTTATATCATGTCTAGGGATATGTTTTGCTAGTATGTGGCCTACATCACCTTTTATCTTATTTTATCAGATTTATCTATGTTCTCATATTGTTAGTAGGGTAAAACTATGGAGTAACCATAGCCTAAGTATGGTATATATAGTAAGTATTTCTTAGTAATTAAGCATCATATTATGAATTATATTATTATTTTAGGGTTGTGAAGGTTTCCCCCTTGAATTGGATTGATCTTATCTATTAATTATTATGCTTCATTGTCAATCATTATTTTGGATATACATATTATGTTTTTATTAATATACTACACTATTTTTAATTTACTTATGGTGTTAACATTTATATCCATTGTTATGAACTATCTCAATATATATATATATATATATATATATGTAATTCTATTAAAAGTGGTAACAAATCTTTGATTTGGGTAAATTTTTGTGGAATAGATTTTAGTTTCTAGAACTAAAATTTGTGAGCTAAAAATTTGAAAAACATAGCTTACGACCTATGAATAGTTTATTTTTTCCATGAATGCAATATTGCTTGAGATTTTATTTTATAAAAAAATTATAGGTTTTTTCACACTTTTGAAAATTAGAAGTCATTTTATTTGTCTTAATGAGATGGTCACAATGGTGTAAGCCTTTGGTGTACTTTGTTTGGCCCCAAAACCCACCACCCTATATTACTAAACCTTAGATCTAATGAATGGCCAGTTCAAACACTTGAGGCTTTTGAAAAATTCAAGACACTCTAGGAAAGAAAATTGATAAGGAGGAAATGGAATACAAAACATATAAATCAAGGGTTGAAGGTTGGTTACCCAACTCTAGATAGATGTGTATATGATATATAAGTAGTTAAAGGGGACATGGATGTAATGAAGTTAGAGTTTACCATATGTAATGGGACATTGGAAACTATATTAGATTATTTTACATAAATTACATTATCAAATAATGTTCCACCAGACCACTTGGGTTCTCCCAACTTGAATAATAAAATATCAAATATGGGTTTGAGGAACTTACTATCAAAAGTGGAAGTGTGAAAGTTAAATGGTAAGGATCTAGATAGATAGATTAATAAAATGGAAAATTTAATTTATCTACATCAAACCCCATGTGTATAGAATTTGTTCATGGTAGTTTTATATTTGGAACCATAGTAGTTCATTTAGTATATATGGTAATGCCCTCAAAATAAATAAAAAACCCTCACTATTACTTAGTCAATTTTTACTAATGAGC